>LKNJ01003069.1:0-50238 GCA_002120245.1 Maccullochella peelii | reverse complement strand
ATGGTTTGTAGTCCCTGACGCAACCATCTGGCGGGAATGTATTTGCCCTCGATGACGCAACCTCTCGTGACGTCACAACATCCAAAAGTAAACTACATAATCTACTCACTGTAATGCGTCTGGCAGGGCTGCTCCACATGTTGTCCTTGAGGTCATTGTCTTTATGATTTTTGTGTAATTTGTTATATAATACAGGGTGATGAGAAGCACAATCAATCAACAGATCCGGAGTTGTGAAGTGACATCTGTTCTGCACAACATGCTTGTTTGATGCCTTTATTTGTTGTGCGAAAGCTCCAAAAAATCAACTTTGTTCTGGAAAAAAATTACACTTTTTCGCCGCGCAATATTCGCTTTCTGTGTGAAAGTACTCATGAAAAAACAACAGTTCAAAAAAATATATTGACGTGCAAATTAATCGCACAAAAAAAAACACCTCTGATGTGTTTAGTCAGTTCTTCGTCCAGCACGTACTTCTGGATCCAGCTGCTAAGAGAACACTGATATAATCACTTCTCGGGCAATGCATCGCCTGCCAGGGAGCCAGAACAGAGCTAGCGAGGCTACTTGGGTCTTGTGACAGAGGTGGTCTCCCATGCATATGGTTTTCCACAATAAATGCACATTTACATAGATCAGCACTGTTATCATTTTTGTTTTCTTCTAAACACAACCCACAATCAACCATTTGACGCTATTATAATGATGTCATTATTGTGGAAATGACAGATTTTAAAAAAATGAACAGTGACAGATGAGGTCTAGCACAGCTTGGGGGAAAGAAGTGATGGTTGGAATATTTTGACTTCCCTCTGAACCACCTGTAGCATCAGCCAGATGGTGGAGTTGAGAGAGTGTGTGTGGAGAAGGACATCTCACTGATTATGTCCCTACTCACTTGAGGGTGCATCTGGTGTATAAAGAGTCTGTTCATGCTGCCACTACATTTTTTTTCCTTTTTTGGAATGTTTAATATGAAGCACTGTTTGTGCGATGAATTAAGCATAATGAGACAATCCACAAAGATGTCATGCAGCATATTAACACAGCACACTAGCACAGTTTTGTTGTACAGTAAGACATCTCATATTTAGAGCTTCCTCCCATGCAGGTCTAATAATTTCATTTCACATACCCTGACACCACAAAATATTAACACATCTTGCTAACGTTGCCCTTCTTTTCCACCATGTCACCAGGCTTAAAAATGATTCCATCAACATCTCCGTTCATGAGTGAAATGGGAGTGAAGTCAATTAAAGATCATAACCTTCACCTTATCAGTCAATTTCATGTTGAGAGCAGGTGTTCCTGATACTCAGTGTGTTCTGTATATTTGAGGAGCAGCAATCTGACGCCAGGCATCAACACTCAAGCAGAATTTCGATGTTATTTCCGAGGTTAAGCAATTCAATCCTAAAGCTTCGGATAAACTGAGGCTCTAATTTGTGATGTGATGAAGAGAGAAAACCTGCTCCATTGGCAGTGGAGCTCACTGAAGCAGTAGATAGGATTTGTGGACTCATAGAAATGATGTGTAGTATTTCACACCCAAATGAGCTTTATTATATTATAGGGCACATTGTCATCAATCAGAAAAATATCCATTTAGGCACCTGGAACGCAATTTGTGTCAAAAGGAGAAGGTCTTCTATTTAATGTATGTACAATGGTATTGTTTCAGGACTTTCTATTGATATTATACATCAGTTGACTTGTTTAGAGTACACAAACCAAGTCAAGTCAATTTTATTTATATAGCCCAATATCACAAAAAACAGATTTTCTTCAAGGGGCTTTCCAATCTGTACAGCATATGACATCCTCTATCCTTAAACATTCACAATTATAAACTGGACTGTCCAATAGCAAAACTACTGTGTGTGTTCTGTTATTTTTAGAGTTTTCATATGATGCATGTGACTATTACAGGTTCCAAAAAAATGACGCAATGACAGAACCTGCAATGTGATATAACTTCTTCCTTTGGCTTTTTCCTCCTTTTTTCAAGATTTTTACATCACCAACTTGCATTTTTGAACCCGTAGCTTTTGAGTCAATATCAGAGGGGACTGCACGTGCTCTGATTCTGAGTCTTTTGATTTTTAGTTGGCATACAGTTGAACTCTTAGCTGTTAACATGAAACGCAAGTCTTGCTCCTCAGGCATTCTGAGAGGTGAAGGGTATGGAGCTACGAGAGCATGAAAGACCATTCAGGAGTATATGATGGCTGTTCTGCAGGCGTAAAGTGTCTGCTTATGTTGGCCTTGGAAGGTACTGTGCTATATGGCTTAATTCTGATGTTGAACTTTGAGACCTTACAGAACTTGCCAAGGACTGTATCTGCTGTGCAGTTTAAAGGTAATATACCATGGTCACTGCTGATACAAGTCACTTTAAGCAGGCTATTTTTCTACAATCCAAAGATTTGTTTTCCAATTGAACACAAAACACTTACTGTACTTCACAATTGCTTTTCTCAGGTACCAGAACAATTGCCAGGGTGGAAAAACCCTCATTAAAACAGATCTGCTAAAAGAACATGTCTCATGTTATATTTACTCACAGAATCACAAGCTACTTCTTCACTTACTACTGTGAATAAGAGGTGCCTGAAGGCACCTTTGGTGGGTCGACTACATTTGCTGAACCCATAGTCTATAGTGAGAGTTCTTGATAACATCAGCAATTAGAGATAATGCAAGGGGAAATGGGACATTATTAATATCAATAGTAACTGACTGATTGTAGCTGAATTCATAGGAAGCTGGTTTATATTCAACAAGGATCCATTTACTTTTTGGTTTTGTGTGTTTAGGCCAGCACAACTGAATCTGTGTGAAGCAACACAAGCTATGCCTCCAGGGTCATTTGTTCTTTTTTTTTTTTACAGTGCAGGATGGGGGAAAAAGTACACAGCTCGGCTTACTTTGATTCATTTTTAAGTTTCAAGTGGAGCTATTCTATGACAAACCTACTGGGGTGGAAGATGGAAAACGTAAAAGTCCACTGCAGTCAAGAATCTGAGTCACTTTTTTTTTGACAATTACAAATTAATGCAAGTGTAAGAGAGGAGGAGGAAATAGAAAACAAGAAATCTGACTCAGTGTGTTATTGCATTTGTATTTTCTTTATTTCAAAAGGTATATAATCTACCCTAGAGGTTTTGAAAAAGAACTGCAAACAAAAAAAAAAAGAAGCTACATTTCCTCTAAACCTCCTAATGAAAGTGAACACAGGACACAGTTTAATACTGCAGGGGGAACAGTGCAGGTTCAGCAAGATGCCATGCCACGTAAGTTAATTGATACTTCAATGTGTAAGTCAAGTCCACCTTGACACATGGGTACGGATGGATGCAGCGGCTCAGTCTCTTGGCCTTTCGGTTATGGGCTAGAGTCTAACCCCCGTGGGGATAAAGACCTCATGACTGACTGGATGGTACAATTGTAAGAGACTGGAAATGAAACCATCATGAGAGGATGAACAGGATTGAAATGACAGGTGCACAAGTCCATGCCACTCAAGGTTGCTAACTTCTCTTTAATGCACTGCAACAAACATCACAGACTAAAATGAAGTCCGGCTGGTTGCAGTTTAAGGAAAATAAGGCTTCTTTTTCTGCGAAACATCTCGACTCCAAAGACTCGTATAAGTACAGAAGGTTACCCCACTTTTTGTCTGTGTGGCTCTTTTGAATTTTGGCAATATAAATTACTTTTTCGTACATATGAAATTGTTTTCGCAATACCCAATGGACAAGTAACTAAAACAGCTACAAGTATTAAATTCTGACAACCACAAAACTAAATCCTTCCACTTGTTTGTTTCTGCACACATTAAATACTCAATCATTTAATGCAAATCTGCACTAAACATAACAGAGCTTTTATCTTTTACATAATTCTGGTCTTATCAGATTCCACCATTTAAGTGCAACACTGACAAATGTACCATGAATGTTCTTCAATAAACATGAGAGTCGACAGATTAACTAACAGAATGAGGAAACAATATTGAATTACATTCTGCACTCCTTCCTAATCAGTTATTGCTTTTTACATGCGCCCTGTGGTTTTACAAACAGGCAAGCAAGCTCCTCAGAGCCAAACGTATTCTTAAATGTGTTTTTTTTTTCTTTCATTTTATAAAATCCAATATCTAACACTATCTGTCTTTTGAATCTCAATAAATCTACAGTATGAATGACTTACTTTCTGGATCCATGAGTTGCTTTGTGCCCCCACAAAAAGAGCATAAGACATAAAAGGAGCTTGTGTTTAAACTAAAGAATAAAGAGCTTCTGTACAGTTGTTGAACCAGAGAAGAGCCCATCCTTTCAATGCCTTGTGGCTGAAAGTAGAGCACATTAGACTATTCTGCTTTCAGATGATATTGCACTTCCAGTTCCAGTAAAGCTTCCCCTGACCCTTCCTCATTTATTCACCAACGAAACCATTACAGGTAAAACATAATTTTTGCCCTTTCTCCAGTTCTGAAAAACATTAGCAGACTGGTAGAGAATGATGTAGGAGTTCCATGAGCAAAAAAGGTCAAACGGGAGATCAAGAAAATGAAGAGAACCACAGACATATTGGAAGCTATTATGAAAGGCATAGTCTGTGTTTTTTCTGTAAACCAAAGAATAACCCTCCAGCAAAATTCAAGGCGCAGGACTGGGACATGCGGTCACTCCCAAATTGAACAACAGGTCTTTGAATAGAAAGAACAAAATAGTTAAATTATTAATTTATTGTGATGCTTTTAAAGGTTGGTTTACGTCAGTAATATTTGCAAACACAAGAGTAAAACAGCCATTTATTTTAGTTAATAATCACAGAAGTCTTTCATCTATAAACTCTTTAATTATATGTTAATTAACCAGTAATTAATTTGGTCAAAAAACTACAGATTTACCCTTTTTGGAGTCTAGACAAGGGAGGTGTAATCAATCAGATATATAATGGTCATGCTGAGTAGTACTTGAAAACTGTTGTGATAATTATAGTTAATGGACCTGAATAATCTGGTTTACGGTGCAGATTAATATGGAAACTATAGTGATTCAAAGATTTCCCTATGTTTTCGTCAAAGATTATGTACAAATACAACTGTACCTTGCTGTACCTCAAAATTAGCATGATGCAAGTCCTTCATGATTTATGCAAGAAAGAATTATTTTATGTTATTATTGTTATTTACTAATGGTAATTTATATTATATTTAAGATGGCACATTTGCAGATTATGGCTGATATATTTTGGCAACTGAGAACCCAGGTCTGCTGTCATTTATGGAATTCATCAAAAGGAAGTGTTCAGCATCTTAAGGAAGAAAATACAACACTCAGGTTGTGATTAAGATTCTCAACCCAACAGCGTAAAACTGTCCTCCTTTTATCAGATGTCTGATAAAGTCTACCCATCAGCCAAACGCAGTGACAAAACTCATGAAATGGAAAATTCACCTCTGGGAAGCCGCCTAACTTCTGCGGCATCTGTCCGTGGCATCACTACAGACATCTGACCATTATTTCTTAACAGTCTGGTGCCTCTGTCTTGGCTGTGACCAAACACCTATTTGTTTCATTTACCGTGCAATTTCCAAGAAAATGATAAAGATTTTCGTCACCAGTTCCCAGTGTGAAGCTCAGTCCCTGTCACTGCCAGCCCCTCTGTGAGCCTTGGCAGGGTACACACTGCCATTTGCCTCGTCTAATGTATGTGGACTTGCCAGCCGCTGCTTTTCACTGTGTTTCACTGGGAGAGTGCTGCAAATGTGGAGGTCCCTGCTATCTCCCCACACCATTTACCTCTATTTTGAGTCATGACAGAGTGAACAGTTTATACAGGTCTATTCTGAATCATCATAGTTTTGGGACTCCCTGCCAGAGCATCTCAGGCTATAGCCAAATGAGTATAATCTTTAAACTCCCCCCAAAGAGTGTACATTATTTTAATATAACTGCATGGCTGTTATAACGTCCTGATCATTTTAAATTACTACTTAAGGCTTGAAGAGAAATAGTTTTAGCTTTTATTAGGTAATGACTTCAACTACTTTTTGGAATAGTGAAGTAATTTTAAATTTTAAGGTTGAAAAGATTCATTTAAAGATCTGTTTTAAATCATACTACCCCAGATTATGACTAAACAATACTTGTAGTTTCAATACTGGAAAATCACCGTGACATAAATAGGATAATCCACACTGAAACATGTGCTTATGGTCATGTGATTATAAAGAAATAAAGCCGTATGCAGAAAACTGGTTATTAGATATTTAGCATCTGTGTTGTGATCTTTTTTGACCTACACTGATTATTTCTTACTTATAGGGAGATTATTGATTATTACAACTTGGGTTTTAGTTTTGAAGCTTTTGCCATCAGCTCTATTGGTTGACAACACTGAACTCTCACAGCACACTGACATTGCTAAAAAAAAAATAGGTCCAGCAGGGCAACAAACAAACAATCACACAATCATACAGGTCAAACTTCTTTGGAAGAGAAAACAAAGGCAAACTGTAAAACTATTACACTTCACAGTTTACGGACTGACTTCCTGGTTCAATTTTGCTGCTGTAGCCATATATATATGTATGTATGTATGTAGCTACACCCAAGTTGTAATACTTCTAATAAGCCATAGTTTTCCTTCTAATAGAAGAAAAACACTGTATAGTGTAATGGAGAAATACAGTAGCCTAGTTAAAGAAAGACTTATGGTATTGCAGTATAATTTCATTTTAATAAAATAACTAATATGCTGAAATAGCAGAGCAACAATCAAATGAAAGAGTTTAGCACAACATTAGAGTGGAGCTATTATGGCACCAGGGAGGTCTTCACTTGTACATTCAAGAGTTAGTAACTGTCTTTCCCTTTATTGAACAACACAGAGAAACTCCATTTAGATTTCTTTGCCATTCTCAGTTTTTCCTTTGGGAAAATAGGAACATCACCACACAGATAGGGGAAGGGAAGAACCAATCAGTCAACTCCCAGGCACCTGTCCAGCCCCAGCTTAATTGAGATGGGTTTCAACGACAGAGCATTAGGTTGCCTTGACATCCTTTGCTTGGCGGTAATTCTGTGTTGTTTGCCAGACGAGCTGCAAGCTAGTCACGTAATTGTGACTGCAGTCGTTCTCCCCACCACCGTAACACTAGAACGCTGACCTACGATGCATTATCACATTAAAACCAGTGGTCGTGTCTGTGCAAATCAATCTAGTTTAGAAATTGAATCTGTGAGTCTGGTGGTCTGGGACAAGGGGAAACCTGCAGCAGGTTTAACTGCATTAGTTATGTGTGCCTATTAAAGTTTAATGGTCATGGAAGCTATTATATGGTCCTATGCTTCTTTTAGTCTGCTATTATTGTGTACATGTGTCACCCTGTGATGCCCTGCAGCCAAATGTTCTTAAGAAACACATTAAGGAGACATTAGAGAGTCTGTGTTTGCCAGGTGCTTTCCTTCCAATGCCTTTTGTCCATTGTTCTTGTCATGAAACATGCAGCACAGTAACTGGCTCTTATTGCAAGAATACTTGTTTAGTTTCATTAGATGGAGCACAGTGGATGCTTATCTCATGCCAGGTGCTAATACCAAGAACAAGGCTTTATTGTTACCGCACATCCACGGTAATTTTTCTACTTAATATGAAAACACATTTGCATTTATTTGACAGGTACTGGTCTTTAGGGTATCAAAGCTAGACTCACTTAAAGCACAATTTCAGCAACACTAGTATGCTTCTTTTCTCTGAAGTCAATCCAAACTTCTCTCCAAACCCAAATTATTTCTGAACAAAATCATAACAGAGTGTGAAATTACCCTGAGGCCCTTACTGTCTGTGTTCTGGGACTGAGCAGACATTTGAGGGCACTGGTGCATTCTGAATGGCTGCATACTGGGCCTGTGCCATCTCTGAGGATTACATGAATTAGAATAAGGTTTGCTGAAGATATCTTGCAGACTGAAGAAAATTCACACAATAAGTGTTTTTGCTGAGTGGGTGCGTTTCAGTCCAGAGTGGATGAGATACATGCCAAGCAGTCAGGAGAAAGATAAATGAGACATGCAACAATACAGAACATTTTAAGCAACTCTGTGCTTAAAAAAGCAGAGGTCATGCTGTGTGTAGAAACCTGGCTTCGTTGTGAGATAGAATGTGGTAACTCTCCCCTCTAAACATAACAGGCACCCTTTTCAAATATATATGGAAATAATGATTCTTGCTAAATGATAGTTGCTTATAGAATGTGCCATTTCCGTTTAAATAGCAATAAAAAAAAGAAGTAATTCAAAATTTTGAGGAAATTGTTTTCTGTCTTGCTGACAGTTAGATGATCAATTTCACACTAATGTCTGTCTGCTAAATATGAAGCTACAACTAGCTTAGCTTATTACAAAGACTAGAAACGGGGAAATAGCTAGCCTGGTTTTGTCCGAAAGAAAATCCAACTACCAGCACCTCTTAAACTCACTATTTAACACATGATATCTTCTAAAAACAGAAGTGTAAATATGACAAGTAGTGGTTTTCAAGGGATTACTTGTCGAATTATTTCTTAGCACGGCACAATGAACTCCTGGAGTTTCTGCTTGTTGCCTGGCAAGCTCACCATGATGACAATACCCCATTTTGTTACCTTCACACAGTGCCGGGCTAGCTGCTTTTCTCCCTATTACCTGTTTTTATGCTAAGCTAAGCTAACTGGCTGCTGGCTGTAGCTTCACATTTAATGGACAGGCATGAGCATGCTGTTGATCTTGTCATCAAACTGTTGGCAAGAAAGCGAATGCATATTTCCCAAAATGTTTAACTATTCCTTTCATAAAGCACTTCAATAGTTATATGGACATGTGTATATCTAATGCACGATAAATGCCAACTCAAGTTAATCTATAAACCTCACCTGCCCACATTTTGGAAATTAAGCTTACATGAAAGAAGTCTATTAATTGGTAATGTCAATTTGTTGCCAGTCTGAAAAGTGTGTAGGGAATGTTTTGAGATATGTCTATTCCTGTGTGTCTCATATTTTGAATTAACATTCTGCTGATATTTGATAAACCTCTGGGGAGTTAACTGAGCTTGAGGCTTCCACCAGCTTTAACTTTTGTAAAAAATTATTTCACTTAATGTGTCTCAGTGAAATTTGAGACAGACATGATGGGTACATGCTTGTACACTTAGAGAACATACATAACTTTTGCTATCAAGCACATACAAACTCTGTCCCTGGGAACTTTTTGGGCAAGCTGTCTTACTGTGCTCCAGACTGACAAAAAAAAAAACAGACAGAGAGCAGAAGGCTTGGGGCCTGATAAGGACTGCCACTGGTATTGTAGCCAAGCTAATTAGCCAAAAGGAAATTGGGCTCCACTCCATATCTGTTAGCTCCAGAGAAGCCAATCTCCCCGGGACCCCTCAAGGTGAACAGCTATGGTACTGGCTGCCCGACATTGACAGCTGTGATAGCTGAATGGGTTCAAGTGAAATTTGGAGACAAATGAAGTATCTGGTTTTCCCCCATAGCCAGTGTGCCAGGAAGCTATGGCTTCTCTTGGTTATAGTCATTTACAGTTTCGCTCTGAAGCCAAACCTCTGCAAGTATCATTAGAGTACAACCATATGGACATTCAGCATATGGTCGTCCTGGGACCTCTCTCTTTCCTGGCTGTCGGTACCTCATCCATTTGTTGATCTGGATCTTCGTCCTCCAGGAGATCCAGCCTATCCCCTTCTCTCCCTCTCTCCCTAGATGGCATGTTATCATGGCTCTCTCTCCCTCTGTGTGTGTGTGTGTGTGTGTGTTTGTTTCTCCCCTCTGTATGAATGCCATTGTCCTCTTCTGTGTTCGTGTGGCCTGTCCTCTTTCCAGGTCTCTTTGGTGGAGAGAAGGTGGTGTGGCTCAGATCCTACTTAGTGGGTGACACCTGAAGCTGCTCAGTTGTCCTCCTGGATCCATCCTCTTCACTTGTGCGTTACAATCTACATTTACATCAGAATTGTGTATACTATGATTTTTTGAATCTATTCTGTACACACGTTGCATGTCTGTCCGTCCTGGCAGAGGGATTTTTTTGGGGGGGGGGTTCCTCACTGGAATCAAGGGTCTGTACAAATCACAAAGCCCCTTGTGGCAAATTGTGGTTTGTGATATTGGACTATATAAGTAAAATTGATTTGACATCATGTGGCTGCACTTTCTCAGAAACGACACAAAATCCTGCTTTCTTTGCACATGTGGCTCAGGCATTTCATATTCATTACTCACATATTCAGAAACACAACAAACTAGCAAACAAGCTAAGACCACATAGGGGAATAAAGACTCAGCAGGGGCTCAGTGCTGATGGGTCTGTGCTTTAGTCCTACCATTATAATATATTTAATTTAGTTTAGTTAATTTGCATGTACATGAAACAAAAAGAATGAAAGAAATGCTAATTTTGCAAGTGAGACAAAGACCCAAGAGTCTTTTAAAAAACACTTCACAACAAAAAGAATTTATGTATTACGCTCACAAATCGTGTGTGAATTGGACATCAGTAACCAAATGATAAGACTCTGAGAGCTTCAAGACTCTGGGGGGGGGGAGTTTTTCTTACAAGACATGGGCTGCAAAGTGAGCTTTGGATATCACAAATCTCAACACCAAAGGAAGAAAAGTGAATCAATATGGCTTGATCAACAAGCCTTTCAACCCCCTGCAGACATAGTGTAGTCATTTTGTGTCATGGGTGAGTAAATATTGTACTTTTTGTTTCTTAAAGGAGAGAAAATGTAGTTCTTTGTAGTTGGTTGCACCTCCATGTAAGGTCCTGAACCAGCTTGGAGAGCACTTTCCCTTCCAGCTATTCATCTAAATTTGGACTGTGGTAGAGACATTGTGGAACAGCTGTAACTCAGTGCTTCTTGGCACACAAACCTCGAGAAGTGCTTGTTAAACGAATTCATTTAAGAGAGAGGGACCAGCTTAAAATGCACAATAAGGATCAGTCCTTGTTTTCTAAACCCCACCAAACAGCTGAATATAAATGCTGCTTCCCCACTGGAAAATCCAATATGTTGGAAGCCACACAGGGCAATGCTGTATTCATGAACTGTGGAGCATATATCATTTCAGATATCGAAGTGCTGACATTTTAATGTGTCAGAATTTAATATTTCTTTTCTTCTCTCTCCAATTTTAGGTTTTGCAAGGGTAAATACAAAAGCAGGTGCAGGTTACAGAATGTGTGGTCAAAAATAATAAGGTGTTAACCTCAGGAAATGAATTGAAACTGAGAGAGGAGGGATGGAGATCCTCTGCAAACATAGACAAAGTAATTGGATTGTGACAAGTAAGCTGTGGTAATTCCACGAATTTCATAGCTCTTTTCTATTCCTTGTGTTATTTCCCAGCAGCATTTTCTAATAGACAGGACACGATTACTGGTCATGGATGGCCAATTCATGCTTTACTGCACCTGCAGACATCCCCAAACAAATGGACCAGTACTATAGCTTATTATTATTCATTTGCAGTGTAACCTTTCAAGTAGAATTCTTGTGAATGAAGTCAGAGAAATATTACTTGTTTGTTCTGCGGCTCTGCATTTAATCTCGATCATAAGTTGTTTTTTTCTAGAGATCGCCTTTGTTTGTTTTATGTTTATTTGCTCCACATTTATACAGCATTATGTTTAATTTCCTGAGTACTTTCATTCAACAACTAAAAACACAATTAGAGCATATGTTTTGTATAGGTGCTTCCAGCAGGAATAAAGGACTTAGTGCTGGCAGTGTTATTATTCCCCCAATAAGAAGTATTTGTTTGCAAACTCATGGTAATTGCTATGTACAAATGCTGCGTTTCTAGATTCTAGTAAAGCCTTCCATAAGCATTCAGCAAAAAGAATAATGAAGAAAACATGAGAAGGTGGGGGTGTATTCAATAGAGCCCCATCTCTTGTCTCCTCCAGGAGATGGAGCCAGTTTGCCAACTCGCTCTAGTTTCCTGTGTTTCATTTGACATTGGCATGCTTTCAAATGCATCTCATAGGGATCATAGACTTCTGTTCTATTTCTATTATAAGATCCTTTAGCTACAATTAAACCTAAAAAGCAAGCAAGCAGTCCTAATTGAAAATCACTGCACACTGAAGGTGTTTAGTAACTGCTATCTCTGTCTTCCACTGCACACAAGGTCTTAATGTCCCTTTTAACTTTCATGTGAGTATGTTTTACTGTGGTTTTAGTTGTTAATTTGTCTCCTGGCAGGGCCATAACCATGATTTTAGAAACAGTGAGTTCATGAGTCCAAGCCCCCTCACACTCCTGATACTACTGAGAGGGTATCTAAAGCCCAGTTCAGACCAAAGATTCTGAAACCTCCCAGTTTCCACCAATGAGACTAGTCAAGACGCTGTATCGTTTCCATAGCAACGACTCACTGTACTTCCGTTCTATCTGCCGGCTTTTCAGGCTTTTTTGTAGCTGGATATAATTTGTAGCGTCTTCAAATGTGAATGAGGATAGTGATAGTGAGTTACTTGCTACAGTTGCATTTCTAGTATTGATAAACGGCGAAAACATAAAAAAACGAATGGGTCAAGGTGACCAGCTGACTTTGCTACGAGCTGATTGGCTGTTGAAACAGGTGACGTGCCTTAGGTTCACACTACTGCAACTTTTCCCTGTGACAATCTAAAACGGTTTCGTCTCTTTGGTCTGAACTGGCCTTAAATCTCTTTAATTATTTGAATTTTTTGTCTCTAAGGATGTCAATGTCTGTTTATTGGTTGGTCTATCGGTCCACTACTTTGGTCCAGACTGAAATATCTCAAAAACTATCAGATGAATTTCAATGAAATTTTGTACAAACATTCGTGGTTACAAGAGAATGAATCCTAATGACATTGGTGATTTTTCTAAGTTTTTATCTAGCGCCACCATCTGGTCAAAATTTCAATTTGTCCAGTACTTTGGTTTATGACGATGTACCTGCAAAACTAATGACATTCCAGTCAGCCTCAGTTGTACGATTATTGCACGCTAACTGACTAAACTAATATGGTTACATAAATATAAATACATCAAAATTCATAATATGTAAATGTTATGCGTGCTCAGTATCAGTATGCTAGCACTGTCATTGTGAGCATGTTTAGCATGCTGACATTAGCATTTAGCGCAAAGCACCACACTACCTAAATACAGCCTCACAGAGCTGCTAGCATGGCTGTAGACTGTCTTGTTCATATTCAGTTAAGTGGTCAATTATCTTTTATTAAAATTTTATTTTCCAACATAAAGGTCTAAGTGCACACCACATATATTTTTTAAACATATTCAGACTAAACACACTGGAATTAGCCCCAAAACTAATCACCAAGTTTGTAATTGAATAATGCAACCCCCCCCCCAAAAAAAAAAAAAGACATGACCTAGCTACTGCCCTGTCTCCTGGAAAATGTCCATATTTCCTTAAGCCTGAAACATAATCTATGCTTTGTTTATGTAAGCGTCTGGGACAAAACTCAATTTAGGATTGCCTGGCTGTCTGTGTTTGTTTTCTGTTGTTGTTCATGTTCTTCTCTGCCTTGTGATGTCTGGCAGCGTTCAATTATCGTCACACCTGTCACAAAATTAGATGACTCCTTGTTGAAGACAACATGAAGCACGATGCTGTTTCTGCTGGGCCATCCATGATCAGTATCATCTTGCGCTGATGATTTTACCCAATTACATTTCAATCAAGGATAGAATGTGTGGGGCATAACTGAAAATTGTTGCTGATTAACATAATTCTGTTTATTGAGATTTCATCACCCTAGAGCACGAGCAAACGAAGCTTACAAAACTAATGGCATATCCAGAGCTGAGGTAAAATTCTTCTCAAACTACTACAGATGACACCAAGTTGGAGTGGATTTAAAGAAATTTAAAGAAGCACATTTAGTTTAAACCACCTGGGTATAGTGATTGTTGGTAGACCAACTCAGACTGTGAAAGCTGAATCATGCATAGCATTCACCATTTGCTTAAAAGGGGCCAACGGCAACACACAAAAGGCGAAGACTATTCCACGTCACCGCACAACATTTCATGGGAAATACACCTTCGATTTCAGATGAGGGACTCTCCCCTTGTCTCAGTCTCTTTGTTTCTTTCCCCCGCTTCTTAAAAATTTAAACAAGCCTGACAATGCCTGAAAAGCTCAACCTACCATGAAAGGATAGGAAACACATGAGGAATTGGGAAGAAAACCACAGAGAAATTGTGAGAAAAAAAATCTTCTTTGTAAAGTAACACATTAGCTGTGTGTATAGTGTGTGTTTTTGTGCATGTGCAAGAGAGCCATACAGAAGTATGTAGAGAGGAGGAGAGAGAGAAGTGAGAGAAGAAGAAAAGTTAAATGGTTTAGAAATGACACCTCCTACTCAACTTCCCAATAAAAAACGATTCAGGGAAATCAAAGTTTAAAGCTACAGTCATGCGCACTCTTACTGAAAACATTCTGAATGCCTTTGTTTATTGATCCAAAAATCCTATTTCACAATTTGATGAGCATCCAGTCCAACTGAACAAATACAATATGCACTGGGTCAGAACACCTCAGGTCAGTTATTCAACCTGTGAGCATGGAAATAAATATAAAAGATTCTGTAAATTCATCAATATTAGCCAATCAGTTGAACTGTATAGGACACTTTAAGTTTTTAAAATCTCTGCAATTTCCCTAATGCCTTATCCCAGTTGTGATGGGATTTTTAACTACATATTAGACAGTAGGCAGATAGTTTTTTTGTGCATTTGTTGAAGAAATGTATTTGAAACCCCTTAAGTAATGTACTTTTAGTTAAGTATTACACGCACATTTATCAGGTATTTTAATTTTACATTAGGAGCACAAATGTTGCAGGCTTTTCATTAGGGTTGTATCAGAGATGGAAGAGGTGGCACGTGGAGGAAACGTGCCTTACACAAAGGTGCAACTTTTGGGAACAATTCAGATCTACCACCTGCCACCTTAAAAACACGAAAAGACAACAGTCAAAAGAAGCTTTCACGGCTGACTTGGCCTGCCAAAGTAATAAAAATTAAGTTCTCAGAATGGTGATTTTGGTTAAATTTTCAAACACGAACTGAATAACGACACGAGATATAATACACATCAGACACGTATGGAAGTCGAGAATGGCTGTGCTTCCAATTATTTTTTAATGCTCTTATCTCGAGATGATGCATTAATTATTAGTTATCTCGAGATAACAAAGCAAAAAAAAAAAAAAAGTTTTCCCGTTATAACGGGTTAATTTATCTCGTAGTCTTCTTCTTAAATGACAAGGACTGATCTGAATGTTATCCAGACAGCAATTTCTGCCTGTGTTAGACCTTGAATGAAATAGAGTCTGATGCTATGATCAATAATGGGTACTGACATTTTCAGCTTAAATCAGTTGCTACAGTTGTCAAGACGCCATCCATGCATACTGACATGGCACTCCTGAGCTCTGATAAACATTATAAGTAAGCTAATAAGGGGAAACAACCTTTTGTTTTCGCATGATAACGGGTTGATTATCTCGTTATCGAGATAACAAAGCTCGTTTTCTCCAGATCACGAACTTATTCGTGATCTGGAGATAGCGGCATTAAAAAAAAGAATTGCATGCACGGCCATTCTCGGCTCCCGTAGACAATATTCAAGCACAAAATTCTCTGTTGTCCTTTTTGTACTGTAAATTTTCCTTATATATATTTATTGTGCTGTCTGTGAATTCTGTGAAGCCCTTGAAAAGTGTGAAATGTCAGTCGTCAATGACACCAATGTCACCAAAGTAAATCACAGGCAATTATAGTGATTGATTCCAATATCATATCTCTGATCCCTGGTGCATTCAAGAGATGCACATACGTGACCTAACTTTTGGTGATTCCCTCTAAAAGTTCATGAACCAGTCAGCCTTTGTATTGATTACTTTCATTGTGACCACCTGATCAATCAGGGGCACCTTCCCTACTCCCTGTGTATTGATTACCATTGTGTGCTAGTCACATGATGTAAGGGGTTCTGTGATGAAATTAACACTGCACTTTCAACAGTATGTTGCAGCTTGGCCTTATTGACTTCAGCTTGAGGGAGCGTAACTATTTTTAGCAGGCTCTCTAAAATCAGTTAGAAATCTTTGGTTACTTTGTAGCTTGTGGATTTAAATGAAAGTTTTAGCTTTTAAGGTGAGACTGTCATGGCTCTTGTGCAGCAAATCATGCCAACAGCAGCAATGCAGGAAAACAAAAAGCCAAGAAAAGAACAGCAGCTAGGCCTGTGCAGAAACACAGGTGTAACATTCGTTCTGCAGATCGTCTATGTTCATCTCAGTGCCTGTGATGGCTTTAGGATGCCTAGCTACCTTAGCTTCAGGCTGGATACAGTTTCAAAGTTGACAGCTCATCAGGATGAATGACAAATGTTGAGGCGTGAACTTTCCCCACTGAGGGTTGGGGGTTTAGAAGGGTAGCATTTCACTTTTCTGCCTGAAGGTGAAACGTTGCATATTGTGGCTTTAAATTAAAATTTTACATTGTCATTAATGTGTTGCAGGAGTTTCATGCCCTCTGGGACCATGGAGCATATTATAAACTCATTGCATCAATTTAGAAATTCATGGCCATCAATTAGAAATTTGTTCCGAAATCACTCAACAACTGTAAGCTACATTAATACCCTGTATATTATCAGTATATGCAGGATGTGAACACATGTACACACAGTCCTGTACAGCATCCAAACAGCCCTGCAACAAACAGTAACTTTGAAAAGTTTAGTTTAGTTTAGTTTAGACTGTTTTGGGAAATGTCAACCGTATGGTAATTTCTTTTGTCTGCAATGTTGTATATTGAATTTCTTATTACTATAAAGAGAAGCAAATATTTTGTCCTCCCTCCTATATAATATTTAGTCAGGGACAATGCAGAAGAGGGACAAGGGCAAGTTATCTCAAAAAGGTATAGTTGTTCGTGTGTGCAATAGTTTTAGATTATTGGGTGTTTGTTTGTCTTGGTAAAAACATGACATGTAGGTCAAGTGGAGACAGAACACAGAGCATTTTCTGCTGATTTGAAAAGACCTTCATCTGGCACACACTTGACATAAAAGCACAATCTCAGATCCAAATATAAAGAGCTCTGACACGTTCAAAGGAAACGCTGAACCTGCTATCACACGATGGGTCTTGCAATACATACTCAATCTATAATTGTATTTGGGGTAACATTTATAATAATGCAATATTGAAACATAAAGAGCTTATTTTCCATCTATAAGTCAAACTCTTAAATTATTTGTGAATATATATCTAACACATATCTAATATATCACACCTCATTCTAAACTTAACTCTAAAATGTAGTCTTAGCCCGTAAACAAACATGTCAACCTGTGGGAAAGAACGTGATGTATGTATTGCACACACATAGACTTTAGGCCCTGACTCCCCTACCTGTGTGTACAATCTTTTTGATATCAAGTGCTACCACAAGTCACATTTCCTTCAAGTTTTGTCCATATTTAATCGATGCACAGTGATTATTAAAATATTCACCCCTTAGAATGTTTTCATGTTTTATTATCTTACATCATTGACACTGAGCAACAGAAAGACCCTCTAATGTCAGAGTTAAAACGGATCTCTACAAAGGGATCTAAATTAAATTATCATGTGCTACTATGTGCAGTACAGGATAGAAATGTGCATGAAAACTCAGAGTTGTTATCCCAATATATAGTTATCCTAGCAGCAGACTTAGTTATAGAGGACAATAATTCATTTCACATCAACCCACCACAGAAAGTTTTACAATATTGGAAAAGTCTTGAGAATGAGAGTGTAAATGACAAACCTCCTTACTTCGTTTCAATTAAATATCTGCAGCAGACAATGAGTTCTCAGGCTGCGTTTCACTTTCACGCAAAGGCATTAACCGAATGAAAGAATCCATGGTTACCACTGAACTCTGCAGCATTGGAGCCCTTTGACTGAACCGCTACTGAATACGACTTCAGAACAAGTCCAATCGTTTAAGACTTTGTGAAATGAGCATACTGATTTTCATATCAAGACATTCTCTATCATCTATACAGTCCCATGGTTATTATTATTGACCACAGCAAAAAACATCTAATTTCACTTGCAGAATTACATCCTCCAGAACCTATAATTACAATAATCTCCTGAGGGCAGAAATAGTTTTCTTACAAACCATTAACCTTGGGCACCTAAGCCTCTGCCTTTATTTATTTATCAAGGTTAATTGTTTTGCTGACCATGCATGTTCTTTATCAGCACTACCATGCTTCACATCCATTCATTGAACATACTGTAAGCACACCTTTCCTCCTTCATATTACATCTTCAACCATCAGCTCCTACCTCTAAGTGACATATACTTGAAAGGATTGGGTGATCAAGAGCTTTAATCAATCCACTGCCAGTTTTGGGAGCGTCGCTGAAGTCGGCCTCAAGTGCGAGAACTATGAATCATTCCCAATGTTGTTTGCACCTGCTTGTCTCAACACTGTACTTCTGTGTCACAATGGTGGGTTGAATTATTAATCTGACACTTGCTTTGTGCCACTTCGTATACATTCATCAGGACCCACAATCTGCCCTGGCAGCTGATTTAAATGATGTGAAACACTGACACTCCAGTTTAGCCTGACTCGAATAGCTCAGACTCCGCTGCATTAATATACACTTTAATTTACACCAGCCCATCTAGGATGACTTGACTCCTCCAGATGCATCTTAAAATGAGATTAATCACTGGGGACTGCCGTGTTGAGATGAGTCGTCCACCTGCCATCGGAAATGTGCCATATCAATCAAACCCAGCACACTAATGATCATCTAGCAGAAGCTCCAGCAGAGGGGAATTGTCGTCCCCCTGGCGCAGTCATTTGCGTCGATCTACGACCACAAGCGCATTTGGCCTCCTCCGCAGCCCTAATGGCTGTGCTGCTTTGTCGCCCGCCGATCTGCTCTCCTCAGCTAAAGATTAATTCTCCCCTTCACTATTGAAGTTGAAGAGCCCGACAGTGTTGAATTTGTCCCCAAACGAGAAGGAGAGAAAATAGTGGAAACATGCAGAAATAATACACTGGAGAGGGAGCACTTCAAAGCAGGCGATAGAAGAGTGGCCGAGTGAGGTTCACTGGCAATCTATGTATAGCAAGACTTTTTTTTTACTTGTAACAGCAGCTGATTTGACTCCAAATCTGCCACTTTGCTGATTTTAACAGTAATTTCAGGTTTTGTTGACAAAAGCAGCCAGGCCAATGAACAGTTGCTGGTTTTCTGCCAATTTTGGGAGCAGAAGAAGAAACTGTATCATTAAAACAGATTATTAACAGAGGGTGGCAGGTTTGCCCCCAAAACTATGTATCGTTACTGGAAATGTCCTGAGATTTTTTCACTTATGTCTATTTGTTTGAACAGCCACAATTCCTCTGTCTGAGGATAGATGGAGACATGTTCTGTCTTGTTTGTTATTCACACTTTTACCAAAAGTAAATAAGTGGTGGCCTGTGTGGGTTGTGCCCTTGATTATACCATGGCCTCTTTGTGCAGTGGTTGGTATAGATCTCTTCCAGGTGTAGCAGCTGTCTGCCTATAATCCTGGATGCCTGCTTAACAACCCTGTTAAGCTGCTTCCGATCTTTTTGAGACATATGCCGCAGCACACTAGCATCAGCAGTGGCTGATTCAAATAATAACGAAGTTATGAGTTTCCTCTTTGATACTTTAACACAATATTTGAACCACATCAGTGTGGAGTTCCATGTTCTCACCCTGTCTGCGTGGGTTTCCTCTGTGTGCTTCAGCTTTCTCCCACCGACCACAAACATGCAAGTTAGGTGAATTGGAAACTAAATTGCCTGTTGGTGTGAATTTATTTGCGTTAACCCTGTGATACACTGGCGACTAGTCCATGGTGTGCTTACTCAATTCATGATAGGATTTTTATAACAGCTGTTCTCAGCAAACTTTAGATTTTCTGGGCCCTATTTGCAAACTAGGAAGGTATTTAAGTTATTGGTTATGTTTTAGTTTTGGATGACTGGTTTTAAGAGTAAAGCAAGTGTCTCATTAAAGGCTGATTCAGTTAGAAGTTTAAAACTTTTAGCAGTGCTTTGAGTTCTGTCATGGGAATGTGTGACCATTACGTCAATGAATCTTCCATGGTCTCAGTGGGATAATTTGGTTTCAGCTGCTTGCAATTTCAGGACATTTTCCATGCGGCTGTGCCCCTGTGTTTTGTTGCCCTTTTGTGTTCTGGTTTTGCTTTTTTATTTGGTGAAGACCTCACTGATTCTGTATTAGCATAGGGATGGTATGTGAATAGGGAATTTAGTGATGGGGCTGACTTGTTTGCCACTTTTAGTTCAAGCTAAGAAACAAGACTTTCAACTGTCTGTCCTTTTTCAAATAGTCTAGTCAGTCCTTCCTGGCTCTGTTCACAGAGTAGTTGAGTTACAATGGAGTGGTCCTGACCTTCACTGCATGTGGTGGTGTACTGTGGTAGTGATTCTGCCTACTGTCTCACCCGGTGTAATTCAGTACTAATCTGCAGTTTGCTTCAGGTTCACCTTCTTTTTTGTCAATAAAAGCATCAATAAAATTGCCCTTCCTTAGTTCAAATGGACATCTCTATAGTTACTTACAAGCTTATCAGTGCCAACAAACTGTCTGGTTCTCAAGTAATTCAGTAGTTCCTGTGTACCCAGCCTCAGGTGGTGAAAACATTAGAGTCCAAAGCTTTTTCTGTAGCACCCTTTCTTGTTAAATTAAGAAAGAAAAGTGTTTTGTATCCCAATATACACCGAAACATACAATATACACGGATAATTAATGAGCCATATCTCACATGCACATTTGAATTGAGGTATACAGAATACTTTCAATTGTACTAAAAAAAGTGCCTCATATTAAGTTGAATATCACTCAGCATTTGTCAGCTGTAAAATATCTGGTAGTCGGCACTTTTATGCTATGCTCATTTTATATTTCATTTTCTAAAATGTGTAAATTTCTTTACATATTTTTCATAATTATTAACAAAGCTGTTTGTTGGCTGCACTAAGACTAAAATTAGGTTGGTTTTAGGCTGCAGTACATATTTAACAGGTGATGGCTGTCTTGGTTTGTTGGGGGGTTGGGAATCCATACTGATGATGGTGCACTGATGGCCTAATAATGAGAACAAGAGGATACAGACGCTGTTCAACGTAGCCCTTGGGGAAACTAGGACCTGAAAAAAGCCAGGCGACTCCTGTGTTAATGTGTTTCCTGTGCATCACAAGACAACTAACAGAGCTAAAGAGAGGCCACACCATCTGTGCCCACATTGCAGGTGCACAAGTCAGAAAACTATAAAATTATTTGATTTTGAATTAAATACTCCACATTAAATATTTTTTTGTGCTGTACACTTAATCACATAGATTAATTTTGGCATATTAAAAGAAATACAAAAACGCTTGCTCTGCTTAAAACAAGCGTGTATGCATTTCCTTGAAATTTAAAGGTCAGTTGGAAACCGGAACATTGGCTGACTCACTCTCATATGATCTTGAGTGGCGAAAGTGCCCCGCTATCCATGCTAGCTAAAAAAGTGACTGATGCAATAGTGATGGTCATTACAACATACAGCCTAACACAATATATTTGGAACAGTCACACTTTGTTTCAAAAGAGTTAACTGGTGATGCATTTTAAATGATTGATACTCTGAACTTAACTTGGTCCAAATAAGAAGATTAGCCATTAAGCATAGTTACTATGGTGACCTGCTCCAATTAATAAGAAGGCAGCTTCCTGAGACCAAAAAGCCAGAGTTATGCCCAAATTAGTTGGCTGACCATTGTGACTGGTGTAACTGAGTCACTGGTAATTAAAAAACATACTGGTCCTTTAATTGCCACTCTAGACTTTCAGCCGAGGTAAAGGCTGATTTGCATGCTGACACACTCACAAACCTAAACCAAACTTTTTCTCTCTAGTTTTTGAACTGCTAGCATGTTCTCCACTTTAACTGCCTCAGAAAACTCCACAAGGTGGGAAGCTTCCTACTTTAGTGAGATCAACTCAGTTATCAACACATGGAGTGACGGTTTCTTCAGAACCAAAGGTCACGCTAAATGATGCACACAAGCACATCCCCTAGCCTTCATGTACAGTAGTTGGTTGGGGGAGGTTGTGTGCATGTGAGTGAGAGAGAGAGAGAGACAGTGTTGATGTGTCTGTTTGATTTAACCTTTAAAATGTTCTATTTCAAAGCAGTTAGCTCAATTTAAACAGGTGCAGTCAACACAAAGTTGAACAAAATATATTAAAATGCACTGAACAAGTAGCAGGTGTTAGTCATATAACCAAAGGCAAACCGGAAGGAAGGTAGAAATAGCCAGTTGGAATGGTATGGCATCTTTGCAATGTAGACAACCTAGGAAAGTGGTAATGAAAACTGTTCTCTATTTATACTGGGAGGTAGATGAGGGAGCTGGGGATAGTTGAGCAAGGAGAGAGTGGCTCAGGTGATCTCCAGAGGAAAGAAACTCACTTAGGGTGACTAGAGGGCAGATAAGGCATAAAATGAGGATCCATACTACATACTAATTCTACTCCAACCAGACTGCATACTAAATACATACAATTTTTCTGTTTGTGAAGTTTATTTGAGAAAGACGCTTCAGTTTGATTGACACCTAATGTAGGTCATATTGTATATTTTCCTGTTAGTATGATAAAGTATGTTGACTTTTTGTATACTAAGTTCTAAATGCTACTATGATGATCAGTAAAGTACATGCTGTGTAAAATTAGTATGTAGTATAAATTTGAGACACGCCAAGAAGCAGAACCAAGAGAGGAGACTGAGTCTGAAAAGGAAGGAGAGGGACCCGACAGGTTCAGGAGTGGGCACAGGCTGAGAAGCAGAAGCAGCTCTGGCAGAGGAAACAGGAATAGGTTCAGAAATAGACTTTAGGTGCGAAGTAGCAAGAAGGTCTAACAGAGACAATGATACAGGTACTGACAAATAGGCATAAACAGATACTGGTTCAGTCAGAAAAACAGAAACAGATACGAGCACTGACAAAAACCCCATTTATACTCAGTCACTTCATGCGTCTTGGGCCAATCACATAGCTATGGGATATGAAAAAAAGTGTAAATGCAACCAAAAGGCATTCAAGACAAAAGATGGTTTGAGACACACTCTAGCCAGATGTTGAAAAGTTGTAAATGTATTAATCTCTCCAAGACACATACGTAGTAGTAAGTGTAAATGTCAGCAAGTGGTCTGTGGAGGTAGCCATTACAGGGTCTGTCCCCTGTGGTTACTGCATCTGAAGTAATACTGAAATTACATTGTAATTAGCAGTCTCATTAACGCGACAGGAAGTGGCTCCAGTGATTTCAACACAGAAGGCGTAACGAGTTGTTGTAGTGCTTATCTGATCCCTAATCTGTGCTACCACTGCATGAACTGTGTGGGCATGGGAGTGGCATGAATGAGAGCACTTAAAGATGAGCAAAACCTTCGTTGCTCGTCAGTCCAGAAATGCGATACGTTAGTTGTTAACTTTATGGATATTTGTTAACTAACAAGCTAAACTGTTAATGTTATAACTAAACTGCTAAAGTGCAGAAGTTATTCCTCTTCTAGTGCCCTCTAAGCAGTTACTGAACAGCTTCAATTGCATTAACACCACCCTCTGCACTGGAGTGGGGCTTACGCTGGTTTGCATATAGTCAGGGAAAACCAAGACGGATGCAATCATCTTTGCATGCTGGCTAATGGAGACACATATATGTGTCAAAGTCTGAACAAAAGTGTATGAAATTGCATCTGGCTTTTATCTTCATATGAGACACTAGACAAGTGTAAATAGGGCAAGAGAAACAGATTCTGGCACTGGTAGAACAACAAGGAACACGCATGGACAGATGAATATGGTGACTGAACTTGAAAGCACCTACCTGCCCAAAAACAAAGAAACCGGGTTGCTAATTCCTCAACCATGGACATTATCGCTTTTATTATATTACCTTCATTAAAAATGCTAGAATTTGTTATTGTTGTTAATTTGCTGCTGTGCCAGATTGCATTATATTGTGAGGTGACTCAGTTATTGTAACCACCCACAGTAATTTACCCATTTATAAATCTTCATTTACCTCTTTTGTTGTATTAATTGGTAGTTTCTACAGTAGCACACTGGTCTAATTTGAAAGAAAGACGTGGTCATTGCTTATGTGCATATTGCTTACAATAAACACTAACAAAGAAATCAGTTAAAACACCTTGAGAGTGTGGCATACTCATTTGTAGTAATACTTGTTAATTTTGATCCATGTGATGTGTGCGTGTGTGTGTGTTTTGTTAGGCTTTGATTCAATGTGGGCACATTTAGAAGTCCAGCTGTGAATTTAATTGAAGTTCTCACATGCAGAGTGCCAAAGGTGATGTGTGACAAACATTGTTTCCAAATGAAACATCATCATTATTCATAATGAAGAACGTTCAGTTAGTGTATCCCGACTTGATGCTGTCACACATTGAATTGCTGGAGTTACTGTATGTGTCTATTTAACATCGCCAGCTGAGACTTACTTGTCTTACATCTGAGTGGGAGTTAAAGTAGATTCACAGCACTTGAAAACAATAACGCTTCACATGGAACAACCTATTCAGGCCCGTTTACATTATACATATTTCTTCATGTAACTAAAGTGTTGCAGACATGATATGTAAACATGCTTAGATACGTATGAAATCTGCAGACAGTATGTGATAAAATGTCTACATGTCCTCATTGACTAAATGAACTGAAGAAAGATGAAAAATATGCTGTCTTTATTTCTGGAGGCAGAACTAGCACATTGCCATAATGGTACTCTACTGTCACTATAACTCTGTGTCCTCTCACTTGTATGAGAATACCTCTTTTGTTTGCAGAGTTGTATGACCAGCATGGCATTGACTGACACATTCTCCCTTTGTAGTACTGTTTGGCAGATTGGTGAGGCAATCCACCCAGTCTGCAAAAGGCTTATTCAGTCCTCTTACAACAAGGACACCTACTGTACCCCCATGTATACATACACGGACCTTCTCATAGGACAGCTATTGAAAATTGGCTGCCATTATAATTACTGTGAAAATTATGCTCAAAAAAAATCACTTTATCATATAGTATTGTACATAATTCTTATTTGAGTGTAGATGTTGAATGTTATCTATGGCCAGCAAGTGTTTAGCAAGGAATCTTTTGATGTTAGTGCTGTTAGCTTTTATAACTACAAACTATCTATAACAAGATGTTTACAATTAGTTTATGTTGCTCAGCATGTATGTCAATGCAGTACTATCTAATACTACTCACAGGACCAGTATTTAGTTTGAAATGCCAACATGATCCTACAGACAGATCCACACCCCAGGCTTTAATTCGTCGGTGAGAACTGAACAGTACCTTCTTAATTTGAATCAATGATGCTGGTGTGGGGAATATAAGCTTTGCTAATATTGATTAGCAAAATTCCTGTGATTCCCCTTTAATTATAACACTGATCGATGACCAAGAGATTTAAAATGTGTGCAGGCAAAAAATACGAGAGCATAGATCGCTCTTGAATTCATCATCATTCATTTCTCTCTTTCTGCCTAAAAGACCACTACAAACAACGTGACCGGATTTGTGTATCTTTGTCATATGCCCAACATGTTTTTAGCCATGCTTCCAACTTGGCTCTGGGGTTGGCAACATCGGTCAGTCAATGGGTTGGTCCACCACTTTGATCCAGATGGAAATATCTCAACAACTATTATTATTACTATTATACAGATTGCAAACTAATTTTGTACAGACATTGAGGGTCCCCAGAGGATGAAGCCTAATGACTTTGATGATCCTATGACTTTTCATCTAGCGCCACCATAAGGTTGACATGTTTTGAGGGAAATATCTCAATAACTGTTTGGATTGCCTTGAAATGTGGTACAGATGTTTGGTGTCTCCAGAGGATGAATCCTAATGACTTTGGTGATCCTCTGACTTTTCATCTTGAAGCGTAATTTAACACCAGGTTGAAAAGCAGTGTTTTGCTGACCTTTCTGGTTGAAAGTTGTGAAAAATGTTTTTACTATGTAATTTATAATGTGTGTTTTTCTGTGATGTTTTTCTGCAGCTTTGATATTCTATATGCCATTTTTGCATCACCATTTTCAAAATATACTTTAGATCACGTAAGTTATATTTGCATATAGTTTAGAGTTCACACTTTCCATGAGAGTTTTCCACTTATTGAAGATCTTCATCTTAATTGAGGTCATGCCATACTCTTAAATTCCCTTCAGTGCATAACAAGGATTTGTTCTTGCAGCTTTTTCAGGCTACATGGAAAATCTACTCTGGGCCAGTCAGGCAGACAGCCTCAACAGCAATGGATGCCAAATGTTGTGCTACCACATTCATCTCATTTTAACATTTTAACTTACTTACATGCCAAAAGGAATAAA
Organism: Maccullochella peelii; assembly: GCA_002120245.1. Lineage (NCBI taxonomy): Eukaryota > Metazoa > Chordata > Actinopteri > Centrarchiformes > Percichthyidae > Maccullochella > Maccullochella peelii. The sequence continues at coordinate 23,655 of LKNJ01003069.1, read as the reverse complement.
GCAAGGTCTTTGAATATCATGAAATCAAACTCACCTTGATTTCAGGGCTTCCAGTTGTTTTATTTTTTGCCTCTTGTGTTCTCAATGTGTTTTATGAGCTTTATAGTGATAAAAGAACTAATGGATCACTTCAAAGTTCAGTTTAAATAAAACATTAAAATCTCACAAATCTGAGTTAAAAGATTGTTTCCATAGCAGGATTTTCATACTGACCCATAGTGTGGTCAGAAGAGTGGGCGAGTCTAGTGATGTTTACAGTTTGAAATTTTTTATGTGTTGATTGATGAAATAACCTTGATGGTGGGTGCAGTAGGACTGGGCTGGAGATGTAGGCCAGTAAAGGCAACTGAAGGCATCTAAAAAAAAACGTTTGCCCTAGGAAACACAGACATCTCATTTTCATTTGACGTTTTGTTTACTAATACATGCAAGGGCCAATGCCTGTATGTCACTAATTAGCTTTTTTGGGCAAGGGCCTTGGTACACGTCAACACCTTATGCAATTACATACATGTGCTCACTTGAGAATGAAGGATATATATATGTTTTTGTAATGGTCACATATTAGCAGTATAACAAAGGAATGATAGGGAGGAAAGTATTAATAGTATAGTCGTAAGTATTTATTGTTTACTCAATGTAAAAATCCCTTTGAGTGAGAGACTGTCAGATTTCCCTTGAATTAGTATTTGGGGTCAGGCATTTTTCAGTGTTCATGAATGTTCCACGTAGTTACGCAACTTATTTCCAAACACTATGAATGAATAACTGGTTTTCAAGTAAAGTTTTAGCCCATCTGCAAAACAGTTATCTAAAAAATATTCAATGGGGAGTTAAACCAAGCTCTCGCCACGTCATTTAGAAGGTTCTGAAACCATTTTTCTAATGTAATTCAGTCTGTGAAAGCAATAATTATTTTCATTATTTCATTATTTTTGGTTTCAGCCCCAAAAGCTTTGGGATTGAACATTAGTCTGTCAGTTTCCAGAGCGTGTGGTCCTCAGTTTCCCTTATTAAGCCTGTTAGATTTAAATTACTGCACATATGAAGGCTTTTGAGAAAGTAATGGCATAATGAGACCTTTCACCTTGGACTGATGGGAGAAATGAATCCTGAAAGTGGCAAAAACTACGTTTGATTGACGGGTTAATTAAAGATCACTTCATTGTATGCAACTGCCAGTGTGTGCCAATATGAGGGAGCATTCAGGATAAAACAAATTTCTCAAAATACACAGGATTATAATATGTTTGAACACATTCTGACAATTTTTTGCATTATTGTTTTTTTGCTTAAGAAAACCATATCTTATCAAAGATATGGTTTTAAAGAGCTGTTTATAGTCTCTCTGTCAGAGGTTCTGAACGCATTTCATGAATCGGGATAATTTCACCCAAAATGAAAATTTTAATGGGAAATCACTTTTACTTTCTTTAAAACTACTAATTATCAGGAAATAGAAGTTCCCTTGATGTAACTCCTGTTTATGAGTATGTGCATTGCCCAGTAAGAGACATCAATTATAGGCCCTGCTCAGCAACCTGGGAAATATACACGCACTGACTACCCAATTTGGTGGTTGCATGCCCTTTTAAATTTTCATACATACATTCTCTACCCTCTGATGGATTTCGCTGTTAGTTGTAACCAGAGGCGAAGGCCATAAGGGATGCGATTCACCCCTAGCTGGACCCGAATACACAATGATGTGCGCAGCCCTTGTATGAGGAAAAAAAATGGTTATTAAACAATGGAGCATCACCCACCACAGACCCCTGCTGTCCAACTATTCACCTGTGCCCAAGAGCCAAACGGAAACAACAGGTGTGGCAGCCTGAGTGTGAAAGAGAAGTGAATGTGAAAATTAAACTGAATTGAATGTGATCTAGTTGCAAGAACATTCACGTGAAGACTTTCATTTCCTCTTTCAATGCCTCCATCTCAACATGTTTGGAGCAACCCATAAGGAAGGGGGTCGACAGCTGAATTCGAGTGGATATCCTTTTTTCAGTGTCCTGTTTGGTCAAGAGAAGAGCACAGACCTCCAACCACACAAAGTGATGCTTGGGTGTACAGTGGGGTTAGGAGTTCAAAGCTCTGAGGGCCCACCTGTCGTCTTCCTCACACAGACACATGGAGGTCCTGGTGAAAAGGGTCACTGCAATAGGGAACCGCAGACAGAAGGAGACGCTCCATTTACCTCTCTCTCTGAAGCATAGTCTGTTGAGAGAGATGAGGAAGTCACTGTCATCCTGGATTAATCCTGCATAATTCTCATTGCAGGTTTGATCTTTGCTTCTGATCGAACATGACACAGGCACCCCTGGGTGCAAAGAGTTCTCCATTCCAGATGCCAGCCCATTCCAGCTGGGTGCCTATGCTGACTTCCACAGCACACATTGTTCTGCAATTGATAGTGAAGGCCTGAGACAGTCAAATTTCAGACCAAAATCAATTCATTTCAGTGCAATGACTGCGACCAATTGAGGCTAAATAAATTTGCGCTGTGCTTTTGTGTAGAGCTCAACTTGAGTGAACTTTAATATAATAATGAAATGTCTTAACTTACAGTCTGGCTGGTGTGAGTGCAAGTAGCTACTACGTCACTATGCCAGGCGTCCAGCACCAACTATTCTGCAAGGTCGTATGAATGAATTTCACTGTGCAAATTCCTAGTGTGACCAGGCACTAAGGCTGCCACTTTAGTCTGAAACTCAACAATTTCTTTCTCAGTCTCCTGGTGAGAAGGCTAAGGGAGGCCATCAAAGGCTACCCTGCTAGCTAGTGTTACACCTTGAGCATTGTTAGCATAGCAGCGGTCAAACTCCCTCCTGTGTTTCTTGAAAGGAGGTAGACTCCGACTGTATCCTCAACAGGTGGATCCTCTTTGCCCAACTGCCAGATATCGAGATAGATATTGGGAGCTTAGTGGTTAGAGGCAAAACCTGTTCCCTCTTGATTTAGCGTAAATTGGTGCCATCTTGGGACAAACATTGTGGAACATATATAAACAGAAAAGACATGTTAACCTACAAGTCTAAGGAGGCATTCAACAGTTCAAGGCCCTGCAAACCGGCACAGGTGTTTTTAAACCTCTGTTCAGGTACACCATAACTTACAGAGAGTCATGGAAATGTCAATCAGTCTGTAGATGCCCACAACTTCCTGAGAAGAGTTCTAATCAGTCAACATAACTGAAAACACCTGTGTAGGTGTACCATAGGTGTGTAAGGAATTTGATGATGATGTCTGATGTGGATTTTGTTTTGTATTCTAGACCTGAGGTGAATGTTAGAGCACATTTGTATCCACTAGTTTACTGTCAAGCACTTAAAATGCCATGTAGCATTATTGTGTCAATGCTATATTACCAAGTTCATTTTCTCCTAAAGTAAATACTGATTATTGTGTTGCAGAATAAAGCCAAATGTGTTTGAACTGCAACCAAATCAAAAGTAGTTTGTACCCCAGTCTAATCCACAGAAGACGTTTCTGCTCACAGTCAATACAGTAGTGGAACTAAAAGGTTTTCCTGCTTTCAACAAGGAATTGGATTAGACCCAAAAATGACCACTTAAGCAAAAATGTCTTTAAATGGCATTCAAAACAAAACCAAAGCTCTACATGTGCTTTGGCTGAAAGACTTGCTATTGAAAATTGCGTAAAAAAGTGTTACATGCATCATTTTCTTAGGACAAACATTTATAGCTACTCATAAGGCTCTCCAAATATCAAAAACTTCAGTTTGTTGTTTGTTTGAAGCTGTTAGAAGAATCTCTACCATTTTTACTCTCACTCTCTTGGTGGCACTCTGTCTGTGAAGCTCTAAGAGGAACGACTGTTAAAACTGGTGACAGTGTTTGTCCTTTGTGGCCCCTTGAGGTAGTTAGAACAAAGAATGCAGAAAAACAGATTGAAATATTGAAATAAAGTGAGAAAAAAGCACATTCTTGTTGTTTTCACACAGAAAATCATCCAAGGAGAGACAAACACTGCTATGTCTGTAAGTCAGCTGGGGGCCTCTCTGCACTAATACATTTCTTTTTCAATGGAAAGAATTTTCTCTGGCAGCTTCCTAACAATGATGAGCAGTGGGTGCTGAAAGTTAAAAAATATAACACTCTTTACTTGAGTAAAGGTGCTATGCTTCACCTGAGTTTTATGTGGTTGCATAGCAACAGTGGGGGCTAAGACTACTTTCCCCTAAGAACTCCTATTTGGATGAGAGGTTTTGTGCAGCATTGTAGAAACCCTTTACAATGCACTAAAATAAAGACTTTTCTTTCTCTTTTCTTGAAAGAACATAGTAAGAAAGTTTTAACATCAGAAACAAAAACTTGAAACATATAAGCTCTATGAAAGAGAGTAAGAGTTACTACACTTACAGTCACACATACCAGTGAACTCTTTACAATAGGGTTTTGATCTTTAGTTGTTTGCTGTAAATGTTAAGTTCTCTGGTTTTAAAATCCACTTTGCCACAGTGAGAGCATGACTCTGCACTGTGTCTGTCCCCAGAATAATGCATCTGTGCGTGGATAATGAGCAGCTTACTGCTGTAGACCATACGAGTTTGGGAAGCATTCACATGGAGCATTAATGCTAAAGGTTTTTTGTGTCTGAAGTTTTCTCTCAAAGCATGTTCATGCCCCTATTTCCAACTGTTTACGCCTACAAGGGCAACTGTGCCAAAGACATTTGAAAGTAGCTGGACCCGGGCCTCATTATGGCTCCAGACAATGCCGTCATTAATGTCCAGCAGAGTCTTCACACTATGAAACCAAGCGGCTCCTCCAGATGGCTCTCAAGTCTCACCTGGCTCTCCCTGTGCATCTCTCAGCACTCCTACAGGAGGTGGGAAGCAGGCCAGAGACCCACATCTTTCCAGGAGAAGAGAAAATATTCAGCTGTGGAGTTCAAACCCAAGGCTGTGTTTGAAATCGCATACTAATGTCCTGCCTACTACATACTCACTAAGTGAACTAAGTGATTGATTAAGTATACCATTACCAGCAGACTGTTCACACTGAAGTATACTCAAGAAAGACAGTCATGTGATGCAGTCACATGACTGTCGATCACAACATTACCAGTCTGAGCTCCCGTTGAATGAAAATTGTTTATCATAAATGTAAAACATTACTTCTTCCACTCAATGTAATGTTTTCCAGTATTATTTTGTAGCAAATTAAAATGATCAAATATTTTAGTGTTAAATGTTTTTTCTACAGTACATTAATATGTGAGCTCCTGCGTTGTTCCTCTGAACTGTACCCTAACGTCCTGGGCCCTGAATAGCTTCTGTTTTATGTTCACTCTCCATCATTGCACAGTCTGAAGATACACATCTTGTTGCATACTGCATCTTGGGGCAGTTGAGTATGTCCAGTAAGCTCACGTCACATCCTCAGAAATTCTTGCTAGTCTAGTATTCATCTAGTGTTTTTTATGCGGACACAAAATCCACATACTATGCAGTTATAACGTACTCAATTCAACGTCATACTTAGAATAAATATTATGTTAGTATGAGATTTTGAACACAGCCCAAGACCATCCGAGGACTACAAAGGAACCACTTATGGTAAACAGAGCTGTGGGAAGGAGGAGGAATGAGTCATTAAAACCACAGCTAATAAAAAGAATACTTGAAAGGTAATGGTCCTCTTTCAATGTTATTGCATACAGATCAAAACTGACCTTGTACAAATATTGTATATTGACAGACCTCATAATGAGTTGAGAGTTGTTTCAGATATTTCCAGGAAGTCAGAAGTAATGATTCCCGTCTTTGACATAAAGTTATTGAGCAAATCACTTTGAGGTTGGTGTATGAACAAATGCTAGTAATGAAAATGAAAGGCATTAGGTATTAGTGGCACCTACATTTTATATTCTATCTATCTATCTATCTATACATACATACATACATACATACATACATACTATTTGTTTCTCATATACTGTAAGTCATGATGTCAGGTGAATTTTGGAAAACATGGTCCAAAAAGTGTACTCTCCGAGATTTTCATTTCTGTCTTAAAGGTGGGGTAGGCAGTATTTTCTTGGCGTCATTGGGCAAAAATTCCACAATATCCGTCCAGCATATTGTAATTCAAGTGGTCTGAGAGAAAACCTCTACTTCTGCCCCTCCTCTTGGCTCTGTTTTCAGGCTTCAGAAAATCTATCCCATGACGGGAGACTTTGGCCAATCATAGGTTATTTCAGAGAGACGGTGTGTTCGTATTGGCTGAGCTACAAATGCAGATGTGCGTGCACGTCCCTTCAGACAATGAAAGCCTGATTCTGTAGCGGAAAATCCTGCAACTCCAGAATTTCCAACACCTCCTTTGCCTACAGCACAAAACAACACGTCCCGGCTCCACATGGAGCTTCGGGCTCCTTATGTTCGATGCCATGGCGCTCGTATCGACGTGGCAAAGAGGCGTGATGACAAACAGTGGGGAATAACTTTTGAGGGGGGACGGTGGTGTGTGCGGTGTACTAGCCTCTCATCCCACTGCTGGGCAGCGTTGCAGCTGCCTCTTCTCTGCGACTGCGAAGCACTGGAGGGGCGTCTTTGAAAAGACAAGTTGCAGCGGGAGGGACCGCGGTCTCTGTGAGGCTCACGCCGTGGAGAGTGAGCACTACGAGGGATAAGGTTTCGCAGGGTAACCGACTCCTGCGGCTGCCGGTCGAAGTTGTGGGATTGGTGGGAGGGGCTTAGCGGAGTGATACAAGGCAGCAGAGAGAGGCGGAAGGTTTTGCATAGGTTGCACAGATTTTGCCTACCCCAGCTTTAAGCTGTATTTATGCTTCACCAAAGATACATGTAAATGTCCCTGCGAACCTACACAGAGAAGGGTGTTATGGGTAAGATCACAGATGCTGGCAGAGGGGCCAATACGCACACCTCCCACATCTTAACAACACACCGTGTGGAAGCAAACTGACTGGTTGATTCAACTCCTGTAGGAGGCAGGTTCAAAATGGAGAAGAAAAAAATTAAAATGCTATAGCTGTATGTAGAAGCATGTTTCAATCTTCGCAAGTAAAAGTTGTGGAGAACTTGAAAGCTTGGATATTGTACCTGCCACATGTAACTACTATTCACAAAATTACAGGCATCTAATAACATCTTTAACAAGGAAGCATGAAAATACAACTAGGGCCGGGTGACTCCCTGGTGTCTCCCCTCAGATATGAATTAAAATTATTTACTATTCAGACAATACAAAGAGTCACTTAAGAATATTCAGAAAATACTAAAATACTAATAATTATTTTAAAGCCTTTTTTTTTTTGTGATGACCTGCAATTCCAACAATAGCCACTATGTCAAAAATGCCTTACAGCCTAACTAGTATTAGCTGCAAATGATTGTTATTAGTAATAAACAAAGATTACCAGAATACATTACTAAATGTATCCTATTAGTAAAATATGAATGCGTTTATGTTTGGATGCAATTCACACGCAAAATGCAAGATGCCTTTTTCACTGCCTGCAACGATGTTGGTGGCTCTGGTGCCAGTAGAATAAAGCAATATTCAAAGTGCTGTTTCTCAGAACAGACACAGGCATTGTCCTTGCTTTGTGTTTCATTCTCTGATATTTTAAACTGAAATTGTAAAGCACCAGGAGGCGCTTAATGACATGGGCCAGCTGTTGTCACAATGTATGGGTTTGTTTTTGTTAATCGCCTCCACACACAGTGACGCTTCCTGTTATTTACTGTACTTGTTTGAGCTAATATGTGTAGTATACTAAGGCAAAGCACGCTGTGTTATAAGGTTCTATTGAAAACTGATCTAATGTGCCCTGTTCACAGGTATAATTTTGTAAATTTACTGTACTGCATATAGCTTTTATTTTTGAGCTGAAACTGGCCCTTGTGCCAGCTCTCAAGCCAAGCTGGTTAATCACACTCCCACACACTGTGCATTCTGGTAGGAACAACAATTATCATCTCTGCAATGAGCTGCTAGATATTGTTTTTCTACTTGGAGATTTTCATTAACAGGGAGCGGCGAATTGTATGGCATCTTAGTGACACTGGTGATGATCCCCATATTATAACAGTTGACTCGATCTGAATTGTATTCAGATCAGATTGGTTTTCTGAGGGTGCATTAACTGAATATTGGGATCCGTCACCCAAAAGTGCAGAGGCATCTTCTACCCCTCAGATTTGACAATTAGGACAGAAACTTTTTTCGAACTCAAATGTATAATCATTTTGTTCATCACCTCTGAAATGGCAGCAATTTATTATAAATGTATGCAATTTACTCCTAACTAGCAATTCTTCTAACCTGACCTTTGCTAATAAAATGTGTTATTTTAATGTGTACAGTAATTACATGGCGGCATTGGCCTTTGTAATGTAGAATTAAATACTTTACAACTAATTATAATTGCAAGGTGATATACTGGGCTGGGTAATTTAAGTGGGATGTGAGCAGAGTTTAGAAACAGTGATTCAAAACTGTCTGCTGTGTGATTCAGTCATCTCACAAGACACAGTGCTGCATCTGTCTCACTCTGTCATACAGTAGATCATCTCCACAACATATACAATATCAAATGAGAGGACGTGAAATGTGTAAAATCACAGTGAAAGAGAAGAAATGAGGTTGCAGGTCAAGGCACTGAGAAGACTGGTTATTGAGGGACTCTACGCTGTTGACATCTCATCATCAATTCTATAACATGACTGTATGTTTCCATTTGTGACTGTCATTCACTGAAGGTTGTACAAGCACATTAGAGCAAGATTAAGTTCTTGGATCTGGTACTGCAACAAGACAGCATGATACTGTGCATTTCTAAATGTATGGGTGTATGTGTGCACAACCACACTCCTACTCCTTGCTGCCTGAATTTTGCTCACAGGTAATTTTGTGTGGTAAGTGTGACATTCCTATACAGGACAGTAGGGATAGGAGGAGGTCAGGGTGGATGGGTTGTTGTTCAAATAACAAAGACCACAGTGTTGTACAGCTTTTGAAAAGTAAAATACAAGCATGTTCAAGGTACCTAAACCAAAAATTTCCAGACTCTCAATGCCTTTATAATCACATCTAAATTGTTACTATAAATGCAATTGCGGAAAATAAAGTTTGCAGAATTCCCTTACACCCACAGCAATCAATGTAACTTTGTAATGTAACTTTGTTTGTTTGATTTGATCAGGATCATTTAATGCTTCCTAATTTCCAGAGTAAGGGATCAACAGAGAAAAGAACTTTCCTTTTAGATTATGTTGAAAATCAAGCATTTTTCAAGGAGTATATTTGAATTCAAGCATTTTCCTAACCTTGAAAACATAACGGTTCAAATTAAGCATTTTCCAAACTTTGAAGACTTTGTACGAACCCTGATTTTCACATGCCATCTCTCTGTCTCTTTGAAAGGTTGTGCAGTAAACCAGCCCACACCACCCCCACATTTTTGTTTTGTACTCTAGATACTGGCAACAGAAAGGGATCAAACCAGAGCATGTCACTAATGAATTACGAGTTGCGATCAAAAGCCGCAACACCATCGGGTCCTCTTTGCACCCCTTCCATGATTTGAATCACCGGCTTTGAAAATGAACACAGGCGCTGAACTCACTGCGCTGCTGAGCCCTGCTGGTGTGCCATGTCACAATTTTACAACTTACATTAGCTTCTAAAATTATAAATTTAAGTGGTGAGAAAGGGAGACATGTCAACTGTACAACCCCGTCTTCTACGAATTATGGTCATGTTTAACTCATTTGCACGTGCTAATATGTTTTGGAGAAAGCGTAATGCAGTCCAGCTTACATTTACTGACAACATTTTGATCCAAAGCAGGAAGTAGTTGACATGATGCCCCAACGAAAACGTATAGAGAATCTCATCGCAATGTCCATTTAGTAGCTGTACTGGTGCTGATCTTCCTCAGAAAAGGGAGTTAGCCTAGTTCTCATCAAATTGAACTGTAGATGTTCAAATTTCCATTTCTTTCTGAGAACTTGGATGGTTCAGTTGGTGCACAAAGTAGATTACTTCATATCCTGTCTCGTGCTTCAACTTAGCATTTATTTATATCTAACAAAGAAGTAACCTTACCTTAATCAATTGTTTTGGTTACCTAAACAGACAGGAATCAGACTTTAGTTACCAGATGTATGAATATTGTAGGGAAAGCAAACACTGACAGTGACCAGCTTGCAGATACATTAAATATCAATATTTTTCCATTATGTAGATACAAAACAGGATCCAGGCAGCATTACATTTCTTAAAAAAACATGTGGCCTGTGTCCAGCGCTTGTTTCTGGGAGAGCGCTGGGATGAAGCGCTCGAGCGTTGAGAAAAAAAAATGCTGCACATGGGTTTTGTTTCTATGACAACAGTATCTTAATGCTACGTTAAGGGGGTGACCACACAGCTAACAACAAGCTTACAACGCGTAGGGTGATAAAAGCACAACACTCACCAGCAGCGAATCTGCTCCCACAAATGGGCTTTTGTCTCTGTCTGACATATCATAAAGCTCAGGACAGACAGACGCGGCCACAAGTTTGTCCTCCATTTTCTTGGTTACCAGGGTGACGAGCCCCATCTAATATATGATTGGTTGCCTGAAAAAAACACCCGTCAGTGACGACACCAGCCCCTGGTTCTGAAAAGTTCAGAAATTTTCAACAAGAAGCCGCACAAAAAACAACAATTGAAAAAAGATCTCAGAAAAAAATGCTATGTAGACATGGGCCTTTATTGGCTACTGTATTGATTTTCCTTATTTTACACAAAACAGTCATGGAGTTTTACTTTAATAGAAAAATACTTTGAAATGGGTTACATACTGATGACTTAACTGAAGACACAGCAGTAATTTTTCACCCAAGAAGCTGATATCAGCAGTATATGTGCAGCTGTTCACTTCGGCAGCTGTTCCCTCCTGACTCAAACAATAACAGATTTGTCTGACTCATTTTAAGGTGTTACCTCCTATTTTATTCTTTGCAAGGTGTCATTTAGGTGAAAATCAGGATTGTTTTTAACCCAGATTAACACTACTTTTGCACTTCTACCAAAGAGATATGACGCTCCAACTCTCACTCTTTATCTGCTAGATGTTGTGATGTACTGTAAAATAAAGTACAGGAGAAGAGCAATAGTTTATTTTTTTAAGTTGTGTGCAGTATGTCCAAGTATATATGATCCCTAACAACTGCTTTTGCATTTTGTTAGTACTTCAACAGTTTTTAACACTTTAAATAAGTTTTACTTCACATTACTTGTGATGTTTTGCCATTGTGTGCTGGAGTAAAGAAGAATTAGAAATTACACCAAGAAACTGAGAGATTCACACCCAGAATTACACATTAAATACAGAATGGTGTACACAGTTGTTTATTTGTGCCACACAAAATAAATTAATACAAATAAATAAGTATTCTTTCCTTTTTTTCTCATGATTATGACTTATTATGAAATGTATAATGTATAAAATAACATCATGAAAACAATGTTCAGTGGTCGCTCATAGTGATGAACCTACAGAGAATTATCAGCCTAATCTGAAGCTTCCCTTGGCTTTACGGCACAACTTTTTGTTCACTCTGAGCGCTCTCATTCGCATCATTTTCGACTGCAGCAGACAGCTGTTTTCACTGAAAAAGCTCTAAAAACCCACAGTACAATTAGCAACAAACGGCAGACAGACACAGTTAGCGAGTTAGTTAGTTAGTTGGTGCATTTAGCTGCTAAAAAGCCAGATATTTCAATGAGGAGTTGGTGGAGACCAAAAACAGAGCTTAAAAGAGAGTGAATATTGGACATTCACCAGTTGGACACAAACACGACTCCAAATGAATGATAATGTTGCTTTATAACTGCTGGATATGTAAATAAGCAACTGTTTGCTAACAAGTCCAACATATCAACTTTTATTTTTATTATTATTATTATTTTTTATTATTATTGCTATATTAGTGTATGGAAATGGACTTCCTTATATATCACACCATAAATCAGAACTATCTAATGTAAATTTCTAGGTCTATACAGTCAGTTGTTTTGCAAAATCCTTTGTGAGTGTCAGCCAAGAATATTCTTAAGTAAAAGGAGGAGGGGAGTTTAATCTAAACAAACACCTTGTTCATATGTGAGCCGGGGTCGCACGTAGTGTTCACCCCACAGGCTCTGTGTAATTGCCTTTATGCTCATGCCTCTGCCAACAAAAATACCCAGCAGTGACTTTGGAGTGGCAGCAAACGTAACTCCTCTCAGTAGGTCTTATAGCATATGAGCTTGTTGGTGCGCCGCTGCAGATTCCCCGAGCATCTATTTTTGATCCTGTTGCCAAAGTGGGACATCAAGGCTAATTTGAATAAGTGCCACTGTTAGTCAGACCATCAACATCAGCATGAATGCTGCAATGCTGTTCAAAAATATAAATATACACTGCTGGGGGACTAATCATTAAGATGTAAAAAGAAAATTAGCCGTCCATCATCCTGAATGATTTGGAAGGTTGATTGCTCTGCCTGTCAACCCTCTAGATTAGATCTTGCTGTCCGGGATGTCTCTCCCTTTTCTCCATTTCAGATTCAAAATTATTTTACTTGCCAAGCTCAGAATACATAAAACAACTTGCCTCACTAGAGTTGATAGATAATACACACACAACTACAAACACAGACCTTACAGGGCTGTGTATGGCATACAGAACACGGCACAAAATAAACAGCAACTCACTTAGCAACCGTCTGACAGACTTACTGCCGGTAAACTGTGGACATGACTCAGTGAAGAGGTTTATATTCATTTCAAAAAAGTGACACCTTCCTCCTCCTCCGTCTTACAAAATGATTAATACTATATTTAAAGGGCAAATCTAGAATTGTGCATGTGACATGGATACTAACTGAAAAAGCAAATCTGTCAGACAATTTGATAAGAAATGAATCCGCTAACATACTGCACACAATAACTTTTAAACTTCCACACCACACCACAATATTTGATATGTGTTGTGTGTGTAATCTGTCAGACATCCTCTATTTGAAGGCTGCACACTATTTGTTAACTGTAAACTCTCAAATCTATTTAGAAAAATATTAGTATTTATAATGTTATGAGGCCTGGATTGGACAGTATTTAAAAAATGTGGAATAAAAATGGAAATACTGCAGCTACGATTGTAGTGGTGGATGTGATAAAGTAGTCACTGCCAATCTACACAAATCCTAATGAAAGGTAATTCTGTTCAGTTCTGTTTAATTGTCATTAAATAATTTCAATTGAGTTCAACAGTACTCGAATGACAGAATGAAGCAAACCAGCTAAGTATCATTAGGAAATATGTCCATAGTGGACAATGGGACAATAAGTAAGTAAGGGGTCATATGGGCGAGTAACTTGTCTGACGTGTCACAGACCTGATATTCACATTCACCTTTTTATTAAAGTGTAACTCCACCCTCAGATTCTGCTAGAACCCTCTACTCTCTCCGAGCAGATTTAAAAAATGCAACAAGTGAGGGAACAACAATTGTAGGAGGCGTGGCCTCGTAGCTACATGTGTTGGTCAGGGGACACGGGGGACACTGACTGACACTGATTAGAGTCTGTTTTTAAATATAAATTTCATGACGTAGACAGGTCCCAACTGGTCGACTCTATGTCAGCATTGGCCTCGCAGGTTATGGGCTGATTTATAACAGCAGATGGCGTGTCGAGCCATTTTCAACCCATGAAATGCTGATTTTTTATAAATTTAGTAAGAAATGTCAATATTAACACCAGCATTGATGTGTTTCATCACAGTACAGTCATATCATTTATTTTACAGCTCAAAAAACATGTTTAAGTGTGCAGTACCTCTTTAATTATAATTGATTCTGTATTTACTTACTTATTGCAGGGACTCTGGGTTGTCACTGAATCCATTGTAACTGCTGCAGTTCCAAGTTAAATTGCTGTCTTCTGTGAGGGAGCAAGCTCCAACCATTTTAGAGATACTTTGAAATCCTACAGACAGAGAGAATTTGATATACAAAGGAGGGATTTTCAGTGGAGTATACATTTAACTATTAGATAGCTTTCTGCAGAATTGAGCACTGGCCAACACGTCATCTTTTTTCTAAAATGTCCTCACTCTGAAGATCTAAAACTCCAATTGGTCCTCCAAAGGAAAGTACAACAGTACACGTACACACACACACACACACACACACACACACACACACACACACGCACTGTTGTTTTTGTCACACAGGAGGACACTGATTACTTATTTGCTGATTTACTCTAACCTACCACAACATTCTCAATACTTTCTTTAACCAAAACCACGTTGTAACCACTGTGTTGAGTAATACAGATGTGAGGGTTAGTGCCGTGGTGTTCAGTCTTCAACCTAAAGGTCACGTCCCTCTTTCAAATGAGGGCCAGAGGGCACAGAGTTTTGGACAGCAGGACACATCCAAAGGGAGTTTCCACACATAATGGGCCCTAACACCCGTTGCAGAGAGAACAGGGGATGTTTCTTTGTTGACTGACCTTGCACCCTCTCACTCCCTGCAGGATAGACATTGATTGTGTATGATCTGTTCCGGCATTCGAGCATCCAGTTGTCTGAAGCAGGGTTTATGAAACGACACATGCACTTGAACACAGCATTAAAAAAAAATAAAAAAATAAAAATGGTTTTGTTTATTTGTTTTTAAAATATGCAACAATGGAAATGTATGTCATCATGTCAGACTGGTAACAACCTTTGTCTTTAGTGTGTTTGATTGGACATGACTTCTTTATTGGACAAGAAGACCTGACTTTTTTTTAGTTCTTAAATAAAATTAACAATAATCTAAAAAATGGTTATGAAAGTTTACAGTAAAATGAATCCCACTGAAAGCATACTCTGTTAAAAATAACACCATATCAAAAAGGGGAGTTTTTTTCACAAAAAACCACGTCTATTTTTGTGATTTACAGTATGGCAAGTTAAATGCTCATTTAGCAGTGCAGGAGAGAAGAATCATTAAATGAGTTGTTGTATATTTCTTATTTTAAAATTCAAATTACATACACTATACATAGTGCATTTGCTGGCTTATTATACACAGTGACACATTTCATTGTCTTCTGTGCTGTCATAATTGAAACATATCTTTAATTATGGCTATAACATGCAAAATCATCATTAGATAGATTTCTGAATTCAGAGTGTCCATTCATGCTCACAGAAACACTGGATTCATTTAATATTGGAAAACTTAAAAGCCACTGTTTCTGCAATGCATGCAGGCTGTTTTCAAAGTAAAATCATAGTAATTAATTAAAGTAAGATGGGACCCTAACCCATTGTTGTGTCTCTATTGTAACAACAATCACTGAATCCATCCAGCATCGAGCTGTGTACAAAATGTGGATAAATACAGTGTACTGACAGTGATTAGAAAAAACCTCCTGCTGCTGGATTTGTTAAGAAATATGACATTATTTGTTGGACTTGGTTTATGAAAATTATGTTAAGTTATGAAAATCCAAATATTTGATAACATTGGAATATCTTTCTGAAGTAATGCAGCGCAAAAACTACTGATTGAACAGATGCAGAAGAATAAAAGTGAATAAAAATGAAAATTCCTGATTCATTCAGTCTAAATCTTGGATTGTGTAACATAAAAATACCTTCAGCTCCATTAGAAAAAGCTTTGAAAAGCAAACGGCAAGTTCAGCAGATTTGACAAGTAGGATAAGGATGACCTTGAGAATGCACAGTGCTGCTCACACATCCATCCATTCCAATGCATCAGTCATTGCATTTAAACATGTGATATAAATATTTCTTCCTAGGTCATGAAAGCAGAGGTATCAATAACAAATGCACACAATCTACATATATATATTTCCCATGATTCATTGGTTATACAAGCAGATGTTGGTAAGTCAATAAAGCTTTTTTTTTTCTTCTTGATGAATGAAAGTAAATGCATTCAACAAAGATGACAAGCAGTTTCAGACACAATACTTTTCTGTCCCGTTGGGCTTCTTTTGTTGAAAACCTTGAGCAATGTTCTTTTTTTTTCTTTACACTGTTGCAAAGCTCTCACCTGAATTTGATGCTTGTCGATTATTTTCTCCACAAACCGGGACAGGGTTGTTTGAGGAACCAGAAACAGCATGTTAGGTCTAAGACTTTGATCCACCTGTTTTGTATTTCTTCATGAATTATCAGCTAGTATGTACAGTAACAATACAACTTAGCATAAAAGTGCTATGACCTATGAACTGGAGTACTGTTTTTTATATTATATTTTACATTTTCATTTATATTTATCAGAAAAATCCCACTGAGATTAAAGGAGACTTAGCAAATATGGCATCAATCAATGTTGTTAGAGCTGCACTTCAACGAAAACTGTGACGAGTTATCATTTGAAAATGAGACTTAATGGCGAAATGTCTTACATTTTTCATCAACGAATGAAAACTAGATGCAAATATAAAAGACGAACGAATGGACTAATGAACTATTTACTGTTTTAATGGTCTTATTCAACCACCTGCATGCATTTGTGGAATAACACACTGTAGCCAGCTCCTGATTAGTTGTGTTCGCCAACAAAATATTACTACATTATTCAGTTGTCCTTGCTTCTCTTCTCAAGCTAAACCCAGAAAATGAACTGTATTTTCGTGAACAAGTGAGTGAATCCAGCTTCTGAATGATTTGCTGCTCTTCAGTGGAGAGAACAGGTCTGCATGCTAGGTGAGCAGGATTGACAGAGAGAGAGAGCGAGAGAGAGCAGCTCTGTTCAAACAGCCAGAGTTTGGAAATGATAACCGGATTTACTGAGAAGAGACACTCTGTTGTATTACTGCAGTGCAGACTGACATGAAAACTGTGTGTGTGTGTGTGTGTGTGTGTGTGTGTGTGTGTGAGAACAAGTAAACAGTGCCTTTACCAACCTCGCAATATACAAGAACTACACCTGTAACCATAGTAACTGTACACAACAAAGATGGCGAAAGCTGTAGCTTCAAAATGCTTAGACGACTGAAAAATTAAAAATGCATGACAAAAACTAGACTAAAATATGTTTAGTTTGGTTTAGATTTGGGCGGCATGGTGATGCAGTGGTTAGCACTGTCGCCTCACAGCAAGAGGGCCCCCCCCCCCGGTTATATCTACATGGATGGCAGCTGTATGTATGTCTATTTCTGAGTATGTACATTGAGAGCAACGAAAAACCGGAGTCAAATTCCTTGTATGTGTACACATACATGGCCAATAAAGCTGATTCTGATTCTAAAAATTGACAGAAGGCATACCCGTGCTGGCGTTTCTACCTTACTATACTTACCATATGCTGCTTGGTGGCAGACATCATGGCAGAGGCGATGAGACTGAAGAGGACGTTGACAGAGGAAGCTAAGAAGAGAAAAAGAGAGCGTGACCAAGCAAGAGGCCGGACAAGAGCAAATCTCGGACTGTCTTTCAGTCGTTGGTGAGAGCCTCACAAAATAAAAGGCCACCGGGCGCCCAGACAGCGAGCTGGCCTTCCTGCTGTTGGACTAGTAAGAAATATTGGCTGGCTTGCTATGTCTTGTGTTGCTGCACTTGCTTGATGTTTGGTTGTGTTAGCAAAATTGTCAACTCGCTTGTTTTTTGATCACAAGCGAAGGCAGCCCACCAAATCCAAATCCTTCAGCTTGTCAACAAGTGCACATGCACAGCTGTCCATGAGGGTGAATTGCACGCCAAAAACTGTAGGGGGGGCCGCAAAAAATACCAAATAATGCAAAATGTTGCTTTAAAGTTTTCAGATGACACCTAATGTTTGGATGAAATAAACTAATTTGATAGCTAAGTGACATCTAACTGACATGTTGGGTCATAATTCAATTTATGCACGTGCTTTATGATGAAATTCTGATACTAAAGAAGCAGAAATGATTAAAGTGTAAGAGGAACGTCTGTGTCTCTGCTATACCAACCTGGGTTGGCTGAAATTGGGTCACTGCAGACTGCCAAGGCACAACGCGGTAGCTCTCCTGTAGCTGGCAAGTTTTTTTTTCAGAGATCAGGAACAGAGATCTCTAGTCCAGTTGCTTTCTGGTCCCTTACCCTGCACCTGGTGAACACCTGCATGGACCTTTTTTAGAGCTGACATTTTGACTCGTTATATAGCAGGAAAAGCACAGGTGGCACTAATAACATTAACAATGGATCCATTCCATTTGTGTGTCCCACTGAGCCAGCATGCACATAACCAAGGCCTTGGACTTAGCACAGCTAAAAGGGTTGCGTTTTTAATGCTAGTAGTTACACCTGTGCTTTTCCTGCAATGACATGTCAGAATGATTGCTGTGAAAATGGCCTATTGCGTAAAGACTGCAATTATTTCACCCCACTAGGCGGGTCATCTGAGAAGAACTTACCACCTTATGAGAATCAGGCCAAAGGCAGCAGCATCTCCAGGGTTAGAGCTTGTATTTCTATTTGAAATATGTACTATAAAGGTATGCACCTCTTTGTATCTTTTTACTCCTTATATTTTCAATTGCTCTGTGTATGTGTTTTATTTAATTATTTTTATGTTCTACAAGTATATTAAAAGATGGATATTATTATTATTTAATAAAAGCAACACAATCCCTTACTGTCTCTATAAACAGGTGCTGTACATGCCCACATGCACGATTCCAGGTGCACAGCCACACAAAATCTCATGATGACACCTCATCAGCCAAGGGCAAACTGCCAACCACCTCACACTCTGCCTGTCTCAGAGAAAAGCTGTGGATTTGTTGAGGTGCACCAGGGTGGACGTCACTATCACAGCCACCAAAACAGACTAGATGCGTTCTGACATACCCAGCTACACCAGACGTCCCTGTCCAATGCCAATTAAAAAAGGGTAAAAAAGTCAAAAAGCCCTTTGCCAGGTAAATGTAAATGTGCTCTAACACTGTTTATTGTTCATTGAATGGACTAGGTAGCATCTTACACAGATGTCTTATTTTTACTTTGGCTGTAAATGTTGTATTTTATGTAATACTTTATCCTTGTTAAAAAAGTATATGCACATTTCCTCTCCTCCATGTGAGAGGTTTAGTTTTAGAAAAACGGTGCTGGAAAGAAATCTGTTGTCTCAAGGTCACTTCAACAGCAGTTTGCTGACGTTTACAGGTTACATATTGAAAAAATCCCATGCTTTTTATGAAAATTAAACTCAAGACTGCAGTAACTAATGTATGCATTCTAAAGTCCATTACATTTGTAGGTACGATTGGAACTCCACAGATAATTGCGTTTGTGTGACTTCAACTGAACTTTTACTATGAAACGTAAGCTATTACGTAAACAGTCACACCTCTCCTCCAATCACTTCCTGTAACTGTAACTGTAGCCTAAATCCCCCAGGACTACGCCCCTGACCGGGTCAAGAAAAACCCAGCTCCTCTGTTGTTATCTCTCTTACTTCTTTTTCCTCTGATCATTACCTGACCTCAGGGCTGGCCCTAGTCATTTTGGTGCCCTAGGCGAGATTAGGATTTAGTGCCCCCGCCCCAGAAATGATCCAACACCACAGTGGTCTTGATAACTTTAGTTATCTTGATTCTTTCATAAAAACACGATATGTGCCTCTTGACCCCTGCTCATTAGTCAGGGATTTTGGCTGCCTACAGATGCAACTGTCAGTGCACACGGCGGCACGGCAGAGAACAAGTGCAGCCAGGCCGGCCACAGGGCAGTCGGACCGATGAAAAATTGTGAGAAACACTAAGCAGCTGCAGGGGTGGCTGGTGCAAAGTGTGATTCTTTCTTTATTTGTTTATTTGTTGCCGCACACAAGGAAAATGAGGAAGGGTGCCCATCGGCACATTTTTATTTATTTTCACTGGTGATTTTTTTTTTCTTTTCAGGGCGACCGGCGCCTAGGGCCCCAGGAACGTGGTGCCCTAGGCGACCGCCTAGTTCGCCTATGCTAAGGGCCGGCCTTGCCTGACCTCTTGGCAGAGGTCACCTCCACCGTGTAGTCTGCTCAGAGCAGACACATCGCACTCTTTTCTTCTGGCAGCGAGGCGAAAGCCTGCCTAAGATTCCTCATTAGCTAAGTACATACCGCTCATCGAGAGTAAACAAGTTTATTTAGCTCCAGCATCTACAACACAAAGTCTGCCAGCTAACTTCACAAGCAACATGAGTCAGTGCCGAGTTGCTAACTCTGCAAGGCGAACAAAGGAGCAACCGGTTTCCTCTGACCTGCACCATCGGAACACTGCACAGCAACTTACTGCATTCGACATCGGAACCACAACTCTTCCCAGTCTGGCTCACCAAATGATTGCCAGCTAACATAGCAGCACACCAAGGAACCCCTCTCCCTTCATAGACTGGTAACTGGGCATACCTAGCTAGCATAGTGTAACGGTCTACACGGCTAAGCAAAGGACTGCTTAACTTTTGTCAATGTACATGTATTGATTTGGTTTATTCACTGAGCTTCATTCTTGTGATCTTAGGTTATTCGGCTCTGCCACGCTGCTAAGTAGGACTGGTTGATAAAATGATGATGATAATTATCTTGATACATGTTCGATATAATTAAACCACCCATACACCAGGAGAGGGGGGCGCTAATGCACCTTAAACGCTAGTCGCCACCCGCCATTAAACAGAAGAAAAAGACGAACAGCGAAACACAGTGGCTGTAAAAGTTATAAATGGAGCGGAATCAAAATAATAGCGGTAAGCGAAATGAGCAACACCGGAGAAAACAAGGCTCCAATGACCAGCTTGAAGCAGGACGAAGCCATCGTTAACAGGAAAGGCCACTCAACTTCGGTTGTTTGGAGGTATTTTGGCTATTTGCCGACAAAAAGCAGCGCAGTGTGCACTGCAAACTGTGACAAAGACACGCGCCAGCTAAGATGGGAATCACCACAAACCTGTTTCATCATTTGAAACAATATCATCCATTAGAACACGCAGAAAGTAAGAAATTACAGTCTCAAACGAGTGTTGTTAGTGGACCTTCGACAAGCCAGTAAGTGCAACTCCCCAGCAGAAAACTATCGTATCAGCATTTTCCAGCACCGTGCCTTACGACAAAAAAACGAAAAGACACAAAGACATCACAAATGCAGTTGCATATTGCCTTTGCAAAAGACATGCTTCCCATTAGCACTGTCGAAAATGAGGGATTCAAGAAGCTTATCAGTGTCCTTGACCCCAGATACGAGCTACCTGGCTGGAAACATTTTTGACTGACTGCACTTCCCCAGCTCTATGCAGAGTGTAGGGAGATCGTGGAGCAGCAGCTGCAAACTGTCTCATCCTTCACCACTACTTCTGATATGTGGTCTAGTCGCACATCTGAGCCTTACATGAGCCTCACTATTCACTTTATAGACAAAGACTGGAATCTTCAGAGCAAATGCCTCCAAACGGCTTACTTCCCTCAAGACAAAAATGAAACTTTAAACTTGAAAGAAATAAAGATTTGACATTTGATTGATATTGTGATAAATATCGATATCGACTGATATGAAAAAAATTTCATGATAACATTTTTTGGCCATATCGCCCAGCCCTACCGCTAAGTTGATGTTAGTTATTCTTCACACAGACACAGGGTCTTGCATGCAAACTAACCATCCTCTTTTCTAACCTGTCAAAACAATCTTACTTAAAATAACTTAATGAGCGTGTTGAACGTTATTGTAACCTTATAACGTTAGCGTACACATTACCATGGTGGCTGGCATGAGCCACTTCTCATAGTAGCACATCATAGCAAGCTAGATCGATATAGAAATATCATATCAATAAATTAGGTCTCTACTGGATTACTGTCGCAAAATGGACCGTTACCTTAAAATTACAGATTTCTCTGGGTTTGAACATTGTTGGAAACATTTAAGATAATGTAAGTACACAACTCAAAAAATATATATCCTAGGTCTAGTCATTTTTAGACATTTTAATGTGGAAATGTTACATATTATACCTTTAAATGTGTTCACCCATATGGTCATAATGCTGTTTGCACCTCACACATCTTTTATGGTTTGTACTGCTGCAGATTTAGTGTGTGAAGAGTTTTTCATTTCAGTTTTTACAATGTGACTGTAGCCTACGCATTCACAGGGTGTGAAAAACAGACTTCTCATTATCAAAATGTTCACAGTGTTGGCAGCTTGGCACTGACAATGCAGCCCCATAGTTATGCTGTCAACAGGGCAGGTACAAGATGAGAGTTGTTAATGATATGAGTCTCTTACTACCTGCAGAGTTGAAAAAAAAAAAAAACATCACTATTCCACTGAAATATACAAAAAATGTCATAGAAAAATGTGTTAAAAGAATAATTATTTGAGAAAATTTAGAGTTCAATTACTTTTTCATAAATTAAAATGAGGTTTCCTAACTGTTTCCAGCAAGGTCATTAATGGTTTGAAGTAAACATTTTGCGTGGGTTTGCAGTATTCTGAGACTAAAACTGTTCTAAAGACCAGTATTTCTTTTCCTGCCTTATAAAAGCTGAAATACATCGGCTGTAAACTTCAAACAGCTGTTAGTTGACCATATTTGTCCTATATAATGTACAAGACTCTGTAACTATACGGAAAGGCAGCCACTGGTTATGTTGTCATTTTTATGCACAACCAAATGGCCAAGGTCAATAAAGTTCAACTAGTGCATCACAAATTTCACAACTTGTAGGTATGTGTGCATGCGTGTGCACGTGTGTATTTATGCAAACAAGACTCCATTACCTTGATTGCTGTAAGCACAAATTTTGGCATCCAAACAAATGAGGAATGAAACTATTTCTGTATGCAATTCTTATTTCCAAACCACATCTGGCATCAACTTTAGATCACTTTAGAAGAGATTATAAATTATGATTAACAGTTGCCTTATTCTGTTGGTTATGATGCACTCATGGCAGCTAAAACCCCATCTGTTCAGACAGGCATTTAGGTAGCATGTGGTATTTTATGTTTTAACTTGTGTCTTATGTCTGTTCCCCTTGTATATTTTATCTGGTGTTTTATCTTTGATATTATTTATTTGATTCTATTTGATATTATTCTGATTCTGATTTTATTTATTTGACTGTGTATCACTTTCTGACTTGTGTCTGTGAAAGGTTTTATATAAATAAACTTTGCTTGCTTGCTTGAAATTAAATTCAAATAATTTTGCTGATGTAAAAAAGTTACATAAATCCTTCCAGATATATGCAGATATATGTACTTAAGAAAATTACGCTACAGACATGAATGGCACAAAGGGAACTCACATATACCGTAGTTCAATAGTGTCAATTATTTTGCAGTTGAAGGTCTGTAATACAACCCAACCCCACTATCCATGGTTTCTATCAACCCTTCACATTTATAGCGATTACTTACTAATTGTTTTTGGCTCTCTGTTATTCTTGAGTGGCCTTGTTTCTGTCTTGTATTCATCATACAAATCATTCAAAACTTCATGTTTGGAATGAATATATTAAAAAAAACTAAACTAAAAAAAAAATAATAATGTACATAGAAGACATGAATACCACCACCCTTTTTTAGTTAGCTATGAGGCCTAGACAGGCCCTTGACTGTCAGGAGACTTCCTACGATGCACTGAGCTCCTCTCTCC
>LKNJ01003068.1:0-50258 GCA_002120245.1 Maccullochella peelii | reverse complement strand
AATATAGGTGTAGGGGTGGGGGATGGGGGCCGGCGTCATCGTGACGATTCATCTCAACCAGATGACCTTGAACACCAAAATAGAAAAATGGCCACAGTTCCCAAATATTGGGATGAGGGGCAGCATGCAGCAAGAAACGTGTCTAAAACAAACAATGACTCACTACTAGGACTCTCAGGAGAAAGTTCAAACAAAATAGCTGACACATTTCTTTATATCAGTTTTACTAGATATAAAAAAAAAGTCATACATACATTTAAACAATATCATGTCCTGATATGTCATTGAGATTGTGCTGCAGCTAAGCTGGTTTCTAGGTGACCAAAGGCACACAAGGAAGAAATTTAATCAACCATAAAAATGGCCTCCTCTTGCACTTTCAGTAAGTGATCCAGGTCATTATAGTCCAACAGCTTCCAGTGTTTGCTCTGCCTCTTAACTCTGTCCTGAACAGGTAACAGTTACTGCTATGGAAATAAAACATGAAAAGTTGATTTTAAAATACTCATGGTAAGTCAAAATAACGAGATACCAAGTCAAACCTATGAGACACTACACTGAGTTTTGACTTATTAAGACAAAATTATGAGTCACATTCACAATTATGAGATTCTGAGTCAATTATGAGATACTGCTGTAATTCAAAATTATGAGGTAGTAAATCAAGATTATGACATACTAATTCAAAAATCAGAGTATGTCATAATTTTGACTTATCATTAATATTTTTTATCATATATAACATTTCGTCATTTTTTCCTTTTCCTAGCAGAAATGGGCTTTCATAGTATTGTCTTGCATACTGAGACATCTTTTAAAAAGTGGAAAAAAACAAGCCACAGGCCATCATCTTCATACAGTTCATCCACTTCACCTGTCTTCTGTAGATCTTTTGAAAAGTGGCACCAGCTGGTAGCTGGCTATCATGATTGTGTTAAGAGAGATTTTTGGCAGCACCTTGGTAGCTGGTGAATGGTTTGATTCCAGCCAGTGACCTTTGTTCCATGTCATACCCCTCTCTCTCCCCGTTTCCTGTCTACCTCTTCACCTGTCACAATCAAATAAAGGTCAAAAAAATAATCTTAAAAAAAAAAAAGAGAGGGATTTTTTGTACTCCAGGACAGTTGTTTAGACAGCAGGATGAGATGATGGGAGCACATCGTAAACAAACAGGTTACTCAAGTGTAAGTCAGCCATCTGCACCCAGCATGGGTTTATCTACTGCTGCGTTTCATCAAGGGAGGAGCTCCCTGCTTCCAGGCCCACTCTCCTCAGTGACTCCAAGTACTTTCTCCTTCCTATACTGACAATGTCCTCGATCTCATCTGCCAGGTCTCTCCTGCCGCTCTCTATCATAGCGGCCACCAGCCTCGACACTGCTCCTGGTCCGGCATTCCTCTGTCCCCGGGCCCAGAGGAACAGCATGTCCAGCACCAAGGCTCCCAGGTTGTCCCTGGTGAGGAGAGCACATACACAATACATTTTACATCAGCTGCAGTGACCTACCAAAGGATTGAAATATATATTTTGATTTTAAATATTAGCGGTTATCCCATCACTGCAAGATTATATTCTCCCAAGAACCATTTAACGGCCATGAGCAGTACAGTATGTTTTAATTCCACCGTAGGATGAAATCACTTTCTAGATATTGTCGTTAATGAACATACTATATGAAATGTACTAGCGCAGCCTATTCATGTGTGGTATTACATTCTCCATGCAGTTGGAAGATAGTCCATGTATAAATTGTAGATATTTGTTCATCAAATCTTAGAGATTTAGGCTATGCACTGCCTGTTTCCAAAGGAAATTTGGACCACTTCCATGAAATACACAAATCATTAAAATTAACGTGTTAATGAATTCCTATTTAAAAACCTTACACAGAAAACCATCTACACAACATGTATGTATGATTCTACATAATGCATTTTTCTTTCACCTCCATGATGCGTCATGACAGGTTTTCTGAGCACGAGGAGTAGGGGGAGGGACAGATGAGCATCAGTCTGTGTGTAATCTCCTGCAGTGTCCCAGATGGCTTAGTGATGGCCAACAGTGCAGATTAAAACAATCAAAATTCTCTACCATTTCTCTCCCACTGCGGTTTTCCTTCACTCACATTACATCTCACTTCATCTTGTTCCCTTAGAGGCTTTGGCTGTGCTAACACACACATGTGCACGCACTGGTTACATCATTCACTCATGCTGAGATGCTTTAAACAGAAAATGTACATATTTATCCAAATCTCTCTCACTGGATTACACATTTTACTCTATCTTTAACAAAAATATAGATTAAACTGGTCAGGTTGAGATAATGTTGGAATTCTATAATAGGTTTATTTTTATTTCCTCTTATCAATATATATATAGCTCTGCTTTCATATGAATCTGTATCTAACCTTTTGAACTCTGTAAAAGTTCATGTTGCACAGACAAGAACTGAACACCCACTTGACTTTCAATTCTAGTCAAGATTTCCAACAAAACCAAATCTGTCAGGTTGAATTTGTGTTGCTTTGTGTTGCTTTGTTACATTTTGGCAGTGTGGCATCTGAGTCTTGGCCTTAAAATAAACATATAACTGTACTGAATTTAGATCTCAAAATCACAGAAGTAAGTATATGATAGCTTGTAAAAACAATTAGCAAATCAGAAAATATCACAACCTGTGAATTACAAATACTGTTGAGTTCAGGTAAGGAATTTTGGCTGAACATGATGCAGTTCATCATTCCTACCTGTACTTGTACTGGATGCGGTCCAACTCCTGGTAGCTTAAGCCAAGATTGATTCCAATAACACGCCAGTCCTGTCCAATCTGAAGAGAAATGGACAGCAGGTTGGCTTCTGTCAGGTAGCCGCTCTCAGGGTCACCCAGGTTTAGAGGAGGATGCTGGAGCTCCTCCATGATGAAATTATTTTCTGAGTTTAGAGCCTAT
Organism: Maccullochella peelii; assembly: GCA_002120245.1. Lineage (NCBI taxonomy): Eukaryota > Metazoa > Chordata > Actinopteri > Centrarchiformes > Percichthyidae > Maccullochella > Maccullochella peelii. The sequence continues at coordinate 47,308 of LKNJ01003068.1, read as the reverse complement.
GACAGAAAACAGAGAGGAGATAAATGTGCAGTGTTTCCCTCAGGTTTTGACATTATTTGTAGGTACACTTATATGTACATATTTTGTCTTATTTCTATTTTTAACCAATATACGCATTCTGATGTTATAAGGATACCATCCAATATTTTAAGACAAAAAGCACAACAGGTTCATATGAATTAATATACTATATCCAGAAATACAAAAATATCTACGTTATCATGTGAAATAAGGAAAACAAGTCACTTCAACTGACAGGAAGTCTTAGCGGTAAAGTTGCAAGCCACTGGCTATCATGTCCTTTCCTCTTTCTCGCAACTTCCTCTGGCAGATTGTTGGGAATCTCCCCTCTATAAAAAGACACCTGTAACACAGGTATAAAACATATTTTCAATGTGTTGCCCAAACAATGCTTACAGACTGATTCCTGGGACAAAATAATAACTGCATTTATAACCGGCACTGAGCCAGCCATGGTGAACTGGTACACGTTATATTGAGTGACAACAAAGGTAGAAACATCCATACAATGTAATAACGTAGAATGCAATACAATAAATACTGCCACTAATATTGGTTTTATTAGGGACCAAAACTTTAGTGTCAATTCTATGGCACATTTTGAGGCTGTAGTTTTCGGTTTATTTGGGACACTATTTTTTATGTATTATGTTGAAAGGTGTTTCTAATTTTTAACTCTTTTTCATAGTATAAGTATACAAAAATATTAGAAACATCTAACTATACAGTGCAAACCAATCTAAGAACACCATGTAAAGCCTACAGAACACCCTCAAAATGTACCATGGAGTTGAATCAACACATCTCTGACAGTTTCACCAACAATTAAAAATTATAAGTTTCACAAAGGTAGTGTTTATTACAGGATTGGTTTGGATTGTATTGCATTGTATAGTGATTTCTACTGTCTGGTGACTTAAAGTCCCATTCAGACTGGATTTGTTTCTCCAGAGAAGGTGGGGTGATTTTAACATTACCTGCTCTGGTCAGTGGTTTTAATCCCATCCAGAGCGTGTATGTGGGTCATTTCTCACCCCCACCCCAGTAATAATTACAGCCACAATTTATCAGCTCTGACTGCTTTGACTTTTGTGTGAAAATGGAGTATGTATTTGCTAATCTGATGAATAGACCGAATAGGCCTATGAAAACATATAGGCCTATTCGGGTACCACTATGACAACAGAAAAAATTATGCCAAATTAGCTATTACCAGTTCCTGTTGGCAATGTACCCAGGTATGTACAGACAACTATCACTGGATTACTTTGATGCTGAAGCAAACTTAAAAATGTGATGAAGTGTCTTTTTTCTACAATTTCTAAGCAGATTTATGGACGTTTATTGGCGATGGACATTTGAGATAATGATATCCTCGGGAAGTGTAAGTCCCTCTGAATGATATCACTATGTGTTTCATCTCTGTGTGTTCAGATTTGACTGGGTTATGAGTCAGAGAATGATTTTTGACTCAAATTCACCACGCAGTATCTTTGCCTCCCCTTCAACTTGTCTGAGCACCCCTGGGGAGGCTTTTGGCTTTCACTTTGGCTTTTTGTCCTGCTGAATGTCCATGTCTCATCTCCCAATGGTAAAAGTGCCGTCTGGAACGATGAGTAAAATTACAGAGGAGCACAGTGAATATCTTATTCCTCACCTCCCCCGTAATGTTAATCCTGTCTGAATAGAGCTTTAGTGTAGAATGTACTGTACTGTATGTAGATGAGTGATATGTACAATCTGTTCCTTACTGGTTTTTATAATATAATGTAGGTTAGGTCATGCAGTCTTTGCACCGGGTGTACACCCATATAATGTAGAAATGTAAGATTCACAAAGTGACTTTGAATAGGTTTGTACAAACAGAAAACACAGCAGAAATTATTATTTACAGTCACTGTACATTCTTGTCTTTTGAATATGATGGCTGTCTTACTTGTCCCCTCACTGGCCCCTTCTGACCCTGAGCTGGACAGATGTACACTTCCTTCAGATTCTTCAGACTGGAGTAAAACACAAAACACAGTCTTCCCTCCATACAGTCTGGTCTGTCTGGAGAAAATAGGAAAATATATCCTAAAGACTCATTACAAATAGCTGTTTCAGGACAATTATTACACAACAGCACATCATAAGACCTTGGAAGGAAAGGAAACAGGAGAAAAAAAGAGTTTATTTAATATAGAGCCTCAAAGAGGACTTCAGACCTGTGCTGATATCTAAGCCCCTCTCAAAGCCGGCAAAGAACTGCTCTCCTTCCAGCAGGTCACACAGGTCTGAAGGCTGAGGTCCTTCATATTGCTCTGACAGAGACTGCACTCTGCCGTCCACCTGGGCAGGAAGCATCACAATCTCTGTTTAGCATAAATGTTATGATTTCATTCACACCCATGATGAAATCACTTTGATTCACACAGTGCCGAGGTTAAGACACCACACACAGAGGTTGAGAGAAGAGGGCTGATATACAGACCAACCGAGGAGAATTACAAACCTTGTTAGAAGGTAAACACTGTAGCATAACTTGTGAAGGATCAGTCTTCCGCTGGAGGACAAGGAACTGGACTTTGAACTGTTTTAGCCTTTGATAGACCTTCCTGACCACCCCACTAACACAGCGCTGAGTAGTGTACCATAGCCAGTACCTGTGATGGTGCAAACAAAGCTGTATTAATACAATGTAAATATATAAATCAAACATACATAGAAGAATATATTATTAAAAAAAGCTTACCAGGAGAAATGTGTGACGTAGAAAATGGCATACAAATGGGTGACGTAGAGAGACACCTGCGATGTAATGTCAGTCCAGTTTTGGGCAGTGGGGTCTCCATGTAGCAGATGCAAACAGGACGTATCAACTGTGTGGCCTGAAGAAGCACCAGACAATGGTAATATATTCTGTTATAAACATGTATGATAATGGAGATGTATTCTGTACCTGTGACTCCAGATGGCAGAGGGACCTGAACTTTGATAGGCTGCAGGAAATGCATGCTGGGAGTCTGGGAGAGGCAGAGGAGAGGGCTAATGCTGGCCTGAGGATCACCACACAGTGCCTGCACCTCTGACACAGACACTTGCAGCACCTACAGAAAGAGAGACAAACTAGAGCCTTGCAAAATATAGATACCACAATGACAAACTGATCTAAACTTCTATATACTGTAGTGCTACCTGTAAAGTAATAGTGCGGGTCTGCACGGTGGAGTCTGGAGGGAAGTGGAGCTTAATTCCAGGATCACAGCTGGACACCAGCAGGGCTCCAGCTGGTGTAACGGAGCAACTGTCCTTTACTGGACGGGACACTGCCATAAACCAGGAGAACTGGCTCACTGCACAGCAGGCCAGCTACACGTACATCAAGAGGTCATTTTTTCAACACTAATATTATAATTTGTACTACAAAGACAAAAAAAGCTTAAATACAACTGTAATAAAATTCTTTTGCAGTGGGAGGTTTTATACTTTACCCTGGCTGGACGTCCACCAGGGTGACTGCTATGGCTCTCGCTTCCTCTCCTCAGAACAGTGGGCAGAGTGCTCCATGACTGTCCGTCAAACCTCTGCACCACCACTTCCCTCCTTTTTTTCCGACGATATGGCACACACACCTCCACAGGCTGTAAGAATTTCAAGATTGAAGTACATTTACGTCATGCAGGTGCAGCAAAGAACACAGTCACAAGATGGAACAAGAGTTACCTACGAGGATCAAAACACGTGATCCAAGATTCTGTTTCACAAAATTCTTCACAATACTAATTTAAAGAAGTAGTCCAGCAATGTAGTATTGCACTTCCATATGATTGAGGGACTTCTGGGAGACAGATTTAAAAATGAATGATCAAACTCTGTGCAGCAGAGGCCGAGATATCCTGACTTTCAGTCCCCGTTGGATCAAGTTCCAAAAACACTGGATTTCCCATAATGCAACTTGATATCATTTTCCATTAGATCCTCCCTGCCTGGTAAATGTCCATGTCTCTTAAACTCCACCTTGAGTATGTAATGTAGACTCTCTGTTATAGATTTGTCTCCAAGCCCAAGACGAGATAACACTATGACATCACTATGACTTCATCAGGGTTATTTTTTCGGACTTGCCAAAGCCAGAGCCACTGACCACAACACACAATCGTTTTCACAGAGTAGTACCGAAGTTCATGTGTAAAATCAGTGGAGTGTCCCTTTAACAGATATGGTAATTAAGTTCAATAAACCCTTTTTTTAATACCTTTAGAAATGTAATTCCATGAGGACGAAGTTCTAGTGGACGACTCAGTAAGATGTCATGCTCCTCCAGCCACACCCACTTCCTTTCTGGCCTTTTCTCTACCCACTCCAGTCTTGTGATTGTCACCAGGCACCCCGGGGGGAACAGCAGCTCAGCCCCCCCTGGGAGAAACACATGACACCCAGCAGACGAAACACAGAAACTAAGGAGCAAAAGGAGCATCTTTAATCTTAATCTAGTTAGAAACGCCTGAATTGACAATATTACTGCAGAGATTGGGAAAATGTTTCTGTGCTGAGACTGCCACTGTACCTATGCTGATCAAATCCGAGGTGCAACTCTGGAATTCTTGTTTCTGCTTGATCTGGTAAGAAAACAGTGATGCAACAGAGTGAATATGCTGACAGAAAATGTAAACACTGTATCTAATGACAATACAGATGAAATTATTGAAGCAATAATCAATTTGAATCCCTTTTTTCCTCTGCTCACCAGGTGTAGGAGGGAGAGGAGGAGGCGTTGGGGGTTGTCCCAAAGGATTGTCACGCACATCTATTTTCAGCAGAGGCAGTTTGTTCAGACAATGTGGGAGCATGCGGAGGTCATTGCTGTAGATGACAAGCTCCCTGAGGGAGATGAGAGAGCCTGGGCAACAAAGAAGACAAGGTTTACACCTTTTTATTGCAGCATTCCTGAATTTAACTCACATGAAACAAAATGAGAATTGCAGTTTATTACTGTAATGGTCTTTCACTGACACACCAACTCACCCTCACACCCTTACCCATGCTCTCTGGTAGCTGCTTCAACTTGTTATGGGACAATTCCAGCTTAACAAGCCCCCCCAGAGAACCAACTTCATCAGGTAGTTGCTGAAGGAGGTTATGTGAAATATCAAGTGTCTGTAGGGCTTTCAGCTGACCCAGACTCGGGGGAAGAGAGACCAGCTCGTTCCCCAGGAGGGAGAGGTAGGTGAGGGAGGACAGCTGGCCTATATCAGGAGGCAAGGCTGAGAGCTGGTTGTGACAGAGGAGCAAATAAGACAGCACAGGCAAGCTGAGAAGGCAGGATGGCAGACAGGAGAGCTGATTGAAGGACAGATCCAGGTGCACCAGATGAGAAAGGGAGGAAACAGATGTGGGCAAAGTGGTGAGGAGGCCAGGCAGAGGGTCACCATGAGAGTCATAAAAACAGTGTCCTTGAATTAGAGAGAAAAGCGCAGTTAGAAGCAGAAAGATTGGAGCAAAGCACGGAAAAAGACAGATAATGACATCCAGATAATAATGTATGTACCTTTGTATGTAAGTTTTGCCAAGGCTAAGAACAAAACATACAATGAAGCAATGTGAATTGTTTCCATCTATGCTAACAAGCAGCTGATACACATGAAATTAATTAGAAACGTACCCCGAATAGCCAGTAAGCGCAGCTCTGTCAGATGAGGTAGGACATCTAGTGCACCATCCAGGCCTGGTTTATCCTCAGAGCCCAGTCTCAGGTACTGGAGGCCCCTCAGCTGCCCTGGGATGGACCCCCAAAGCAGTGGCAGTGCAGCTGCTCCTCCCAGGTACACATCCAGGGTCAGCCTTGTCTCAGTCAACACAGCTGGGAGCTCCACAGAGGGAGGCAAGGGTGGAGTCAGAGACAATACAGAGGAAGAGGAAGATGAGGATGATGAAAAATTGGGATGATGATGGGTAGAGTAAGATGAGGAGAGGCTTGGTATGGAAGGACCACAGGTGTCCGTGAGGCTGGAGGGAGACACAGAGGAAGCCTCCCTCTCTGGCTCAACAACTTCTGCCTGGCCATCTGACATCACACCACTTGATATCGTTGGTCCAGTCTCCCTCTCTGATTTCTCCTGATCCTGGCACACAAGTCCTCTCCAGAGCCTCTGAGCCAAAATGTCCATGTCTGGTACTCCACCTTTGGATGCTGTCCTTGATGGGTTACATGCAGGTGTCCCTTCCACTTCTTCATCCTCTGACCTGCCAGGCTTCATAATCCAACCGGCTGCGTGGTCTCCATCCTCTTCATCAGGAGCTGCCCCCTCCTCGCTGCTTCTCTCCATTGAAGCCACTGTGCATACCACTCGACAGCTAGTTAGCTAACAGATGCCTACTGTGTAATACTGGTGCGAGGTTTTCTTTCTGCATGAAGTTAACGTTACTCGTGACACGATTAGAGCCAGATAGATTTAGCCAGATAGAGCTAAATGACTGTCATGAAAAGTGACGAGGAATATTTTACATGTTTGCTGAGTGAAGTTGGTGTAACAGTTACAGTAATGTTAGCTATTAGCTAAGTGATAGCCTCATCATATTTACGTGAATGTTAGCTAAAAACAACATATCTGACGGCCTCTTTGGCTACGTTAGTGACCTTTATGTTCCGTTTCTAATGTTACTTACTAGCTAATGAAGTGTTATTTACAAAATAATGTGTAAAATTAGTATCTGTGTTAACCTGTTTCTCCTATCCGCCCTCTCTCGATCCCTCTCTGTTTACTTACTTCCTTATGTCCGATATGTTTTTAAAGAAAAGGCTTTGCGTCACAGTTGCTCGTTCGTTTTTTATACGTCGTCCACCGACAGGCGACGGGATGAGTCTAACCCTCTGTATCGGTTTAGACGTAAGGAGCCCCGCCTCTCCGGTTGTTGCTGTATGTAAAACCGAGCGCCCTAACGCTGGCGCCGCCAAAGTTTCAATTCAGGGCGGGACGGTTGTGTCAACGTGTGCACTCGTTGTCAGTACCTGCTCGGCCATCGGGGGGCGCTGTTTAGCCTCTCCTACTGCATTTGGTATTGGGGTGTTTTGTGTACTTAAAAATACATAAAATTTAATACATATATGCTTTGCACGTGGCTCACGCTGTAAACAATTCTGATTAAATTAATTAAAATTCTATTAAATTAAAATGTTTACAATGTAGTGCAGTTGTTATAGTGCTTGTTATACTTTTTTGGCTAAAGCATGGTTCTATTTATCATGAGATTAAATGTTGAATCTTAAAACAGATAATTCATCCTAAAAATCTGTCTGTCTACAAATATGATAGAAACACATAAGTGAATGTAATAACAGCAAATTCAGTTCAATTCAATTTTGCGATTCCTTTTAAAAATGTAATAATTAATTCATAATGTAAAGACGGAATAAGGAAATCTATATGTTTTATTTTAGTCTTTTAATGCATCATTACATTTAGGTTAAAGTAAGAACAAATGCATTCATCTATGTTAAACAAATCATTAGCTGTGTAAGGCTTTGCAAATTGTACGCCAGAGAGTTTAAGAGACTCCTATATCATTCTTCTTCAAAAAAGGGTTACACATCTTGTTTTCATCTCATAACTCATTTGTGACCCACCAGTACAAACTGCACTGCACATTGTGTCAAAAGTTCATCTCTGTTGTGGAAACCATTTACTTATGTTAGAAAAGAATTTGTTCGATTCAGATAGACTGTGCCAAAGGGACACAGTGGTTCAATGAGCTATTTGGGTAAAATAACAAAATTCTCCTCAGAAAACCATCCCAGTGTAGCGGTCATCATCTGGTCAGATGCATATCACCTTCTGAGTCTTTTTTCTTGGAGCTCAGCCAGAATGATTTCTCTTCTGGTGCATCCAAGTGAATCCTTTTACATAAACAATTAAAAACCTTTCTACTCTAAAATTGTATTTAAAAATATGTTTTTACAACAATGCAAATGTGTTAACTTTAACATGATATTTATTATTAATAATAATTTTGTTCATGTAACCTAAATGATTTTTGTTGTCATCAGCCCTCTGGATGCCAGCAGACTGTTTCAACTGGAGCTGCATTACTGTCAGCATGCCAGCTGGATTAACCTGTTTGGTTGCCTCAGGAGGAAAAACTGTTGACCCCAAACCCACTGCTCACTCTGTCTCCCCCTGTGCATCATGTGTACAGTATACCCTGCAAGTCATCTCCAAGTTCTCATTAAGTATGGAGCATACAGCAGACATGGCAGTTTCATTATACAGTAACATAATGTAACCTACTCCTGTGCTGTTTTAATGCTTGGCAACTTGTTTTCTGTGTGTCAGTTTGTTTGTGAAACTTTATTTAGGAATATGCACCATGTGAGCACAATATAAAAGTTTAGTTGCTTGATATTGTACTTTAGTGGTGCAAATTCCTATGAAAAAAAGTTCCTGTGAACCTGTGACTTTTGGGGTCCTGTGGCAGTTGGCACCCCAGCTTTGATTGTCAGTCAGTACACACTTGATAGAGAAGGGACATACTTTTTTAAGACAATGAACCCTAGCTGATGGTGCTTTCACAATATGTGTTCTCTAAGGAATCATGTCCTGAACAGAACCGGGATCAGTGCCCACAAAAATTGACTATTTGCAGCCTGTGAATAGTCTATTCAAGGAAGTGTTCCAGAAAAACATTTCATTGTTATTGTTGTATGTGCTTCAGATGCAAGAGATTTGTGATTTCATTAATATTTCTTGTGAAACCCTACTACCGTTTACAATTTTGTAACGAGGACGTTGCAAACACGCCACATTTGTACATCCTTCTTTTTCTCGCGGAACAAAGTTTCCCAAAACTAAGATGGTGTTCAGGCCCTTTTTTGAAAAACATTTAAAGTGTTTGTCATTTTCTAAAATTACCACTAGGCTACCACAAATAAACTATTAGTGCGCACTATTGCAGGTTTGCTTTAATCGATATGTAAAGGCTAGGTTAACATAGCCTATAGGCCCCAAAGCCTAGTTTTGTTTCTTGGCTACGATATGAACAAACAATGTGAACACAAACAAATAGGCAGATAAATTTAGAAAGGACAAAAGAAAACGCGCAGCCCTGTCTGCGGAAAAAAACATGACAGCTGTCAGAACGAAGCGAAGTGCCAGCTCATTGACTTCACGGGTGTTTCAGCGGTGTGGATTTTGATTGGTCGCTTCATCAACTATTTCAATTGTGATTGGTCACTTTGCTTTTTGGTGTCGATCGTGATTGGACAAGCCGGTTTGTTCTGCGCCCTCCTCCCAATACATGCCAACCACAAGAGAAACAACAACTCCCAGTGGTTCGACACGCAGCTATTTAAGTACCTTAGGGCTGTTTTTAATTACAACATTTACTAACGGGGTTTAGCTACAGCATGAAGGAAGTTTTGTATTTTCAAATAATGTCATTTTAGCGACGTTACCTGCAACGAAAAAAGTGACTTCTACCGTTAGCTAGAAAGCTAAAAACAGTTACCAGATAAAGTCCATTGTCCTAATAAGAGCATGTAAAGAGGCATAATTAACACAATATAAACTGTGTTCAGCTTTTAAAGGAGAAGTTTTTGTTATTTGTAGCCGTTAATATCTGTCTGAACTTTGTCTTAAAGTTAGCCGCCAGCGACCTTAGCACAACTTGACACAGTAGCGGACGGTCACCGGTATGTTTCCTTTAGACTCGCCGTGGAACATCTCGTTTGCAGGTTGTGGCTTCCTTGGTATCTACCACGTCGGTGTTGCCAGCTGTCTGGTGGAACAGGCTCCTTTTCTGGTGCTAAACGCAAGGCACATATATGGGGCATCAGCTGGAGCTCTAACTGCCACTACCCTGGTCACTGGAGTATGTCTTGGTACGTATCTTTTGGGTATTTAAGCATTTCCGGTAGGGTACTAAACTCAAGTATTAAGTTTAAATTGCTTGTGCTGTAAACATCTTAAATACAAATGTACCTTTGTTTGAAGACGTATCTGTGTAATTACCAGTGGTGGAAGAAGTACTCAGATTACACTGAAAACATACTCTGTTACAAGTCCTACATTAAAGTATTTCCAGCAAAATGTAAAGTATAGGTAATTATCTGCTCATTATGCAGAATCGCACCTTTTACAGAGGAACAGTGGTGGAAGAAATACTCAGATCTTTTACTTAAGTAAAAGTAGCACAGTGTGAAAATAATCTGTTACAAGTAAAAGCCCTGCATTCAAAATCTTACTTACACAAGTATTAGTATGGAAATATACTTAAAGTGCCAAAAGTAAAAGTACTCATTATGCAGAACGGTCCATTTCAGAATAATACATGTTATATCACTGGATTATAATTAGTGTTGCAATTAAAATGTGAGCATCACTAATGTTGTGGCTGGTAAAGGTGGATTTTAATTACTTTATATACTGCCAGGTACCTTGATCTTTAATAATACATCATCATTTATTAGTTGTCTTATATTTTGTATTAATATTCTGAATCTGCAAAGTAACTAGTTACCAGTGCTGTCAAATAAATTTGGTAGAGTAAAAAGTACAATATTGGCTTCCAAAATGTAGTGGTGTTAAAAGTATAAAGTACCATTAAAATGGAAATACTCAAGTAAAGTACATGTACCTCAGAATTGTACTTAAGTACAGTACTTGAGTAAATGTACTTAGTTACATTCCACCACTGCAGTGGTATAAGGTTATATACTGTAGCTACTATAGTGATGGATTATTACTTTTGTTGCATTAATATTTAAGCAACATTTTAATGTTGTAGCTTGAAAAGGTGGAGCTAATGTTTTATATGCGCATCTGCAGAGTAAAAGAGCAATATTTCAGCAGAATAAAAGAATAAAGTAGCATTAAATGGAAATACTCAATTAAAGTATACATTTAGTTACTTTCCACTACTGGTAGTTACATAAACCACAGCTATACCAACTAAGCCCTTTCCAATTCAGTGGTGCTCTTCAAAGTGCCTTATAAGGGGCAAAAGCTTTAAGGGAAACATAATATCATCTTGAATGCTCTATAACAGAATCACTGTAGGCTATTATGTAATTCTTGCTTTACCAAATATAGTTGAGTACATTATCTACCCAAAAATCTACTCAGTTGAAGCTGCAATTCCTGATTTTATTATGTACATAAAGTACAGTTGCATGAACAACTTTATTCATCCCAAAAACCTTCTTTCGGGATGAACAAAGTTCTATCTTCTCTTTATCTAATCATTTACAGTAATAATGTCTTAATGTCTTCACAGGAGAGACTGGTGCAAGTATCATCGATGTTGCCAAGGAGGCGAGGAAGCGGTTCCTCGGACCCATGCATCCTTCATTTAACCTGGTTAAGATTGTGCGTCACATGCTGCGGCGCAGTCTGCCAGCTGATTGCCACCATCAGGCCAATGGGCGGTTAGGGATCTCTCTTACCCGAGTGACGGATGGAGAAAATGTCCTGGTGTCGCACTTCAACAACAAGGAGGAGCTGGTGCAGGTGTGCATTCAGTCTGAGTATATTCTTCTCAATATGTTGGTTGGTTGATATTAATGAAATCAGATGTCAGGATACAGTTGATTTAATACCTCAATACTGAAATGTGACAGTATTTTGGGGATGCCCATGGGTGCTTTCAGAAGCAGAATTTACATTTTGAGAATTGATTTTAGTAGTTAATCTGGATATGACTGTTGATTTTACAGCTGAAACGATTAGTTGGTTGATCAATAAAGTCAATTAACATTCTCTGGTTTCAGCCTCTTGAAATGTGAGCTGCTTTTCTCTGTTTTATATAATTGTATACTGAATATCTTTGTGTGTTGGACTGTTGAGCGGACAAAAGAACTTTTGAAGAAGCTGCAAAATTACTCATTTTATAGGCAAAACAATTAATAGAATAATCCAAAAAATAATCTTCAGATTAATCGATAATGAAAAAAAAAAGTTAGATGCAGCCCTAATGACAAGCAGTTTATTTGACTCAGCTATGGTAATATAATAAGAACATGTACATTAACTGTAATGCATCCTTTAAGAACAGAAAAACAGAATTTAAGTTACATCATGACATCATGATAACTAGTAATATGATGTTTTACACTTTAATACCAATATAATATCACTATATCACCCAACTGTAATATTTACAATGTCTTTTTCACATAATTTTTGTTTAGTCTTAAGTTAATTCCACTTCCAACAATTTGTCAAAAAGCTATGTTTCTTATATATATTTCTTATTATCGCTCTTAACTAGGCATGTGTCTGCAGTGCTTACATCCCAGTGTATTGTGGCCTCATTCCCCCCACACTGCAAGGAGTGGTGAGTAGATTCAATATTAAATATTATTCAGCTTGTGTGCACTGTTCTCATGTTGCCGATATCCTATATTTGGTCTAATGAAAAGAAATTACCTTAATACTTTTCATGGATTTGGTCTACCTTGCTACGTAGCTTGAACCATGTACTGTATTTCCTCTTATTGTGTTTTGTTGTTGTTACTTTTGACACTTTTCTCCATCTGTAACTGCCCCCATCTGAGCCCCTTCCCTTCCTTAAGAATGTGTTTGTTCTGTGTGTGTGTGTGTGTGTGTGTGTGTGTGTGTGTGTGTGTGTGTGTGTGTGTGTGTGTGTGTGGAAACAATGAATATAAAATTCCTCAGGAGTTAGTGTTTGTCAGAGATCTCACACTAAAGGGGAAAGTAGAACTTGTATTTTTATGCTGGACATGTTTCTAGTACAAAGGTTTTCTGGATAATATTATTGGGAAATGCCAGCGCTCCCACCCTCCCTCTGTGGCCTTTGTGATGGGTTTTAAGAGCTTACATGCTGCTGTGTGTATGCAGGGCCTGTGACCAACATTTGAGAGTCGCAGAGCCAAATGTGAGAATGTTGGCACAGGCTTTAAGGTTGTTCTGTCGCCTCTACCCTCACTGGCTCAAATAAAAAAACAAACGTGATATGTCTCTGACCTTATCTGTTGACACGCACTGCAAGTTTAAAAGTTCACCAGCTTCAATAAAAACAAACATCGATCAATACACAGGATATGATGTCACTGTTATCATATCCTGTGTGATGATTTCTTTCTGGCCAAATATCCTTCAATGCCCTCAGAGGATTTACAGTCAATATTTTGAGGAAGTTCTGCAATTAGTGATCTGTTCCTGTTTGTTCTGATGCTAATGTTTACATTTTATCATTCAGCGATATGTGGATGGAGGAATCTCAGACAACCTGCCTCAGTATGAGATGAAAAATACCATCACCGTGTCCCCGTTTTCTGGAGAGAGCGACATCTGCCCCCGAGACACCTCGACCAACATACACGAGCTGCGATTCACCAACACAAGCATCCAGTTCACCCTCACCAACCTCTACAGAGTCTCCAGGGCACTTTTCCCTCCAGACCCAATGGTAGGTCACTTAATTACAACCGTCCTGATCCATACACACACACACACACACACACACACACACACCCATCCACAGATAAATTGATTGGCTCAGACGAGCTGGACTGAACTCAGTGGACTTCTTTGACTCATGAGAGATGAATGTATGTGTTTGTTTTGAGTGCAGGTTATGAAGGCCATGTGTAAGCAGGGATATAAAGATGCTCTGCACTTTTTGAAGAAGAATGGTAAGAAACACCAGTTTTCTTTTTATTCAAATCATGTTATGCTCTATTTAAAAGAATTGAGTCAGTAATTGATAAGTATGTACACGCAGTATCATCCTGATATGCTATCAGAACCTGCGCTTCCTGTGGCCACATGTCACCAAATCAATACACTGCTTTTGCTTGTGATTAGAGTTATGTTACTCCTTATGGGTACTCATTTATTTATTTATTTATTTATTTGGTAGTTTGTAAGAACATAATCAACAAGTATGTTGATTATTATAAACTAGTGTAATTTAACAAATTGAGAAATTACCTCACCATTGATCACAGATTTAGGAAAAAATAATAATAATGCTTTCACATTTGGTGTTTTAAGGATTGCTTAATTTCAACGGACCTCACAGAGACAGACCCCTGATAGCCAATGCTGAAGAAAATGACGATTATAATGATGATGAGGAGGACAATAAAAGTGAGGAAGAGGAGGAAAAGCCACATGTGGAAAAGGGAGCAGTGATGGTTCATTGCAGTTCCTCATTAGAGGAGCATATCTTCGAACACCTTCCACCCACCCTGCACAAAGGTAACATAACATTGTAGCTGTGGCTTCATTTCTCGCCTGTGAAAACCATGTATCTCCAAAATGTCAACTTATCGTGGGCTAAGAAAAACAGCCCTGCTTTAGCTTTGTGAACATGCGGTTTTCAGATAATCCAATGGGTTTTTATCCTGGGAAGTAAGAGAATTCTTTTAACCCATAAAAAACAATTTGTCTTTCAGTATCACCAAATTTTGAGATATGGGGTACAGTGACGCTATACCTTTATACTATGAATTACATGCACTTTATACTACCACTAACCATCAACAGCATGCAGTAGTGGTTTAGAGTTTTGAAAGGTATTTTATCATACTTTGTCTGAAGGGATTGGTTTCCATTCATTTCCATGTATAAAGTAACACACTTACAACTTGCTTGAGTGATACAAGTTTAACATCATATCTGTTTGTTCACATGTTTGCAAAGAAATGCAGTTAAAAGGGCAGAATGATTTGAAAAGTTCACACTGTATAGCAATGCAAAGATAATGTTACTTTGGTAGCAATAATTACAGACATGATGTTTAATTTGATTGATTGCCAAACTAAAGCAACATCAAGGTGAAGCCATGACAGGCACTCCTTTTAAATGAACACTGAAATATTTGTTGAAGATTTGGTTAGGTGTTCAAGGTCATCTGGTTGAGATGAATCGTCATGATGACGCCGGCCCCCATCCCCCACCCCTACACCTATATTGCAAATAAAACATGTTTCTGTACTTCTACTATATACCACTAGAAGTCCTACTCCATCGCCAGCTAGGCTGCCCCCTCCTCCTTCCCTGCCTGCCTGCTTTCACTCCCACCTCCTCTACCTCCCTCCACTGGACTCAAATGCTAGTAACACCGGTAGGTTAGCTATTGTCAGTCTGTCAGCCAAAGATACAGAGTGTAAAGGCTTTGATTTTTCACTACAACCATACCAGGAGAGATAAAGGAAACGGCTGTATGTGGTATGTAGATAACGGGATGCAGTTAAAGTCTTGTTGGCGGGTGCTTTGATTCAGAAAATGTGTGTATTAGGCTTGAAGCCGTTTAAAATGTTACCTGGCAATAACGTGAAGGCGACACATAGAGCTGAATTTCCTATTTTAAAATAATGGAGATAACGCGAGATGAAAAGCTATCTAGGATATCAGACTGGGATGTGACTGTATGTGCGCTTGTCGCTTCGTTGTGAGAAGCAGCAAATAATTTTCCGTTATGTGGCAAACCTAGCATATTTTCAACATATGGTGGGTTTACTATAACGTATACCGTAGGCCTATTGCTGTTAAGATGTAAGCTACTACGGTGTCGGCATGAACGTTATGAATCACGAATGAATAACGGTTATAGCTGGGTAGTTAACGTGCCGGTTAAGTTAATACGCCTTGTCATATTTTGCCCATAAAACCGACGAGCCGTTGGGCACAGATGTAACGGTTATTTATTATCATGTTAGGGACAAACGTGTTGTCTCAAGTTTCACGGTTTCTATGGATTTTTTTTATATGGCTTGGTTTTGGATGTTACCACATAGTAACCGGACCAGTAGCCGAATTTCTCCTAGACCCATAAGGGGCCACGGCGGCCGCTCTCTGCCAGCTTCGTTCCACATCTTCATTGCTGCAGTTGAAGAGTTGAGTCCATTCGCATAGAGAGTTGAGTTTAAGATTAATTTCCCAAGACTAACTCAAGCAAATATCAAGTTTCTCCAAGTTTTTCAATCTGATTTTCATACCAGCACCAGTGGTTGCCTGGATGTTAGGATAAAGAATTCAGAACACTATAAGATAATTTGGATAATGGCCAGTTCTAATGTAAAGTATGGTCCTCTGAGGTAATGCATAAAAATTGGTTGATGTTGGAACAGTATTATCACTACTTTCCGTTGGATAGTATTTCCCTTTTCAAACATGGACTGAAATAGAGCACAACTTATGTATATCATGAGAGAGAAATGCTGTATTTGCTAAGAAAAACTATTATGTTCACTGTACTGAAACTGTATATGTTGTAACATATGTCTCCATTTTAGCTCATGAATAATGCTGTATAAAAAGCAGGTTACGTCTATGAACTATAGTTTTGGGTAACCGTTGTGATCCTCTTTGCCTCCCTCTGCAGCTCTAGTAGAGGCCTGCATGGAGAGGAGGAGCCTGGCGCAGTCGCTAAGCAACATGCTTCCTGTCAGGATGGCCTCAGCCATGATGCTCCCCTACACTCTCCCTCTGGAGTCTGCGATGTCCTTGACTCTCAGGTACTGTAGGACTTAATTACATCTGGTCCCATTCCCTCCTTATTTACTATGCACTGAGAATAGTACTACAGTAACAGTACTGCTTCTGTCTACGTGGGTCTTACATGTGTAGTTGTGTACAGCGAAAGTCATTACACTATTTTGAGTAGACTGTTCAGAATGTTTTTTATTGATTAGTGGAACTGACTACCCTGCAACAGTAACACTGTTCAAAATAAAGACATTCAATTGACTAACAGTGGTGTATCCCATGTGTAGACTTCTGGAGTGGCTGCCAGATGTGCAAGAAGATGTGGGGTGGATTCGAGAGCAGATATTAAAAATCCTACAGCATGTTCTTCGCCAGGCCTCCAAAAGCATTTCCCAGCATATATCTGGCAGGTAATTACACAGACATACACCCTACAGTTCGCCATTTCTGCCATATATCTACAAAGACTGTAGTTATTCTTTTAAAGGCAACTTATCATCCAATCATGTCAGAATACATTCATTGTCAGGTCTATATGCTGCATGATTGATCTAGCTGCTCACTGCTACCTACAGTATGTGAACATGGCTGGGTTTCAACCTGGTTTCACCTGCAATCACTGATTTCTTTTGGCCACTTGGGGGCAGCAGAAACAAGTTGCAAACATTGATATATCACCTTATTTACACATCCAGCAGACACAGAGCAACATTATTATTCATTTGGAGTCGTGTTTCTGGACACCTGATGAATATAAGTCCGATATTCACTCTGCATTATCTCTGTTTTTGTTCTCTACCAACTCCTGAGGGAAATATCTGGGTCATTAGCTGCTAAATGCTCCACTAAGTTCACCAGATAGATGCTAACTGTGTCTGTCCTGTCTAACCCGACAGTGTGAGTGACTCAGAATAGTAAGGTTACAGCAAGACAACTAAACAATGAGCTGAAACTCACTATAAAGCTCTGTAAAGTCAAGGGGAGCTGCAGGTTGATTAAAGCCGCTTTAATAACAATAAGTGAAATAGTTACAGCTGGCTCCTCTTTCACTCTTCTGCATGCTGCTAATGCTTTCTCCAGGTTTTCCTGTCAGCTGGAGCTGCACCAATACCAGTCCCTCCAATCCCAGATCAGCTCCACCACCCTGATTCCTACTTGGGTGAATGGGAGCAGTTCTTCAGTCCTGGAGGTCTTCATGCGTCTCGACGAGTACAAGAGGCAGCTGCTGTCTGGGGTGCTGTGTATCAACACGGATCTGCAAGGCACCTTCAAAGCTGTCACCAAATAAGAGCCCTCCATCCATCCTCTCCCCACAAGGCCTCACAATGCACAGAGACTGTCTTAATATTCCACCTGCTGCCGACTCTGCAGAAGCCACCAGCAGCTCTTAAGAGCTTCTGACAGGTTTCTGCTGCAGATGCTGCAGCACTGGGGTTCAGACATACTTATTCTAGGTCCAGGAACATTTTAAGAGAATTTAAGTCAGATTTTAATATACCCTGACATTTAGATATTTCCAAGCTGCCAGGAAGACATTTGTAATCTAATCACCCCCTTTGTACAGTGGTTAAATAATAGTAATGTAATTAGTAATGTAAATAGTAATCATTTACCATTTGTACATTTACTGTGTATTAAATATTTTTTGACTAATGCATGACACTAACAAAAGTCTTTGGCTACAGTATAGTCAGGCAAGGCCATGTCTGTAGGTCTACAGAAGTGCTTTTAAACTTCAGTCATGTACAAACTTGAATTACACGACAATGCAAACAAAAATGCACAATTGAAGTAGCATGATTAAAATAGGCGAGTGTTCATGTTTTCAGTGGAATGTAGTCAGACCAGTAGTTAAGCACAGTGTTCCTGCTGCATCCAGTTATGGGCTCTTAGTCACTTCTGCCACACAGGGAGTGAAGAATGGCAAACAGTGGATGCACCAGTCTGTTTGTTACAGGTAGTTACTCCATTTATTTGATGCAAGTGTCAATGCAGTATTGTGAAAAAAATACATTGTCTTTATGTTTCTTGGTTTGTATGAATGTCTTATGTCTGTACAATTATTTTTTATGAAAAATACAAAACTGCTTTTCTCTGTTGACCCGATCATAGAAACTTGTTTCTATCATCTTGATTTACTTCCATGTAAGTTACAACTCTTTTAGGTTTCATTTTAAATCTACGTTGTATTGAATTTCAGCTTAAACATTTTTGAAAGAATCAATGATTATAATGTTATATTACAATTTTTACATTTTAATTCATATACAGTAAATCAAAATTTTGATTTTTTTTTTTATTAATCAAAGAATCAGTTTAATCTGAACTGCACTTTGTCATTTGATGCCACTATATGACACCAGATCAGTTTCTTAGGAAATAACCTACCTGTTTAAATACATCTCTTGTACTGTGTACTACAAGAAATTCTAACTGTGATCAAGCCCCTTGTTCCTTAAACTTCAGTTAAATAATTGCCAAGTGAATTTAATATATTGTCAAAAAGTTGCAGGGAATAATATTTATGTGATCATTAAATAAACTGGTATTGTTTAACATTAACTGCCACTTGTGTTTTCTAATTGCTGTGAATACTCAGAGATCAATGATCCTCACATTATCCAGAAAAGGCTGTGACCTGAAAGAGCAAAGAGCACACAGAGCAGAGAATAGTACACAGCACACAACCGTAACAGTAACCAAACAGAAGATCAGGGACCTGAAGGAGTTCTTGGCAGGCTTCAAGATGACACAGACACACTTTGACAGTAACTAAACGGGTAACATAAGCAGTGTGAAATCTAAAAAATCGCCTAGTCAGGTTGGAAAAAAAAGATTTAATTAATTAATTTTGCTATTATATGCCCCGAAATGTAACTTAATTTTTATGTTATTTTATTCATAAAATCCTTCTTAGAAAAATTAGGAGCTGTGATGATAAATTTTGCAACTTCTGTAATAATTACTGATAGTTATTAAGTATTTTTGTATTGTGAATATAGTAAAACATAATGGTAAGATATGTGTGGTTTAATCCCTGTAACTATCTAATCTCTTACTATCTATTTAGATTTCAACACTTGATATTTGGAGTTCACAGCTTTCAAACCATTCTGTGAAATTAAAGCCTACAGATCTGCAGGTTCTGTAGGTTTTAAGCTCATTTACAAATTAAAAACCAGCCCTCTAAGATAAACTAGATATTAAGATGCTAAGGCATAAACTACAAAATATATCAAATAATAATAAATCTAAACAAATACTGTTAATATTTTTTCAGTTTTAAGAAGCTCCAATAGGCTTATCTTTTTTATATATAGCTACTTTTTGTCCCCCTTTTCCACTCCCTTAAAATGTGCGTCATATTAAATGTTCTATTAACTTTGCCTAATACATCAAAATACATGAGATGGTAACAAGTGCTGCCATTAAAACAAAAAAGGATTTACTGCAGAGCAGACAGTAAACAGTCAACGTACCGTACTGTCAACACTAGAGGCGCAAATCGGGAATCCCCTCAAGCACTATAGTCATCCTGCACTCAAACCATAACAAAAGTCACCACACACGCATTCTTATCAGGTATAGCCATGGATGCATGTCCCGAAAGCTGATGAACCGGAAGTCCTTGATAAACTCAGGGAGTCATGCTATCAAACAAGTTCGTTACAAAGACGAAATATTTATTGAACTGGATTTTAGGGAAATGATAATGCCTTCAAGTGAAGTCGGAAAAATGGCAACTCTGATGAAACATTGCTATGTTTGCTCAAATAGTATTTCATTTATACTATTTTAGTCCGCCTCTGAAGCTTTAGGGTGGAGATGTATGGAATATGTGTTTATTGTAAAACATATGTATTTTAATGTTATTTTGGTCTTTATGTAAATAACCTGTTTATTAATTATATCTATAACTATTTTATTTCTGACGAATTTTGTGGCGCATAAAGTAAACTGCTTGACTGTGATTCTCACCAAGGCATACTAAATCCGTCATGGTGTCAATGGAGATTTTGAAACTGATGACAAGTCATTTTACCCGTATTTGTGTGTGTGTGTGTGTGTGTGTGTTTTCATGCGAACTTGTTGGTACCTTTTGTGTGTCTTCAAGTTCAATTATGAGTAAAACCATAAAATCTCAGGATATTGAGAAAATAAAATATACTAAAATGAAATATACCATAATACTGAAAAAAGAGCTTAATCATTAAACATTTGTAGGCTTATTGTTGTTGTTATTCCTCATTGTCTTGTAAGCCATAGCCTAGTCTACGAGAAAGTGACACTATTTTGTATGTGTTTTAGCTGTTGTAAAGAAAGAAAATAAAACACGTCAGTGCAGTATCACGACAACAATACAGTTTCTCCCACTGAAATAGGAATTTCCGAGAAGATCATGAAGGCAGCATGTGACTGCCACTCAGTCAGAAGTTCGCGCTGAAGTTCACGGCTTCGTTTCCAGTGTCTGTCCACCAGGGGGCACAGCCCGGGGGAGTCTCAATCCAAACCAACCTCTCCGCTTCTGCTCGTACTATGAGCTGAATCTGTCCGGGACAGACCAGGGAAGATGGCGGCCACTGACCATTCCCGGTCCGAAGCTGCCAAACAGCGACGGCAGGATCAGCTGCAGCGATGGCTGGGCTCGGAGACGGATCGGACGGGATCGGAGGCCCGGGAAACCTTGAGCGGTTCCGTGACGCGGAGGGCAAAAGTCCGATTCGCACAAGGAGCCGTGTTCATGGCCGCCTGCTCCGCCGGAGACCGGGAGGAGGTGGCAGCTCTGCTCCGACAGGGAGCTGACATCAACCACGCCAACATAGACGGACTGACAGCGCTTCACCAGGTAGAAAGATTAACGTTACTCTTTAACTGTTAACAACTGTGTTAATCTATGTGTTTATGAGTTAAACGCCGAGTTGCTGCTAACTGTCGCTCAACTAAGTTAGCGTCAACGGTTCAACCTTTATCCGTTAATGATCCTCACAGCGAAGAAGCATTAACTTATCTCATCGTGGAGTTTGAGGTAAAAACGTAAAGTTAATCCAAACATTTCGGTTGCTTTTAACGTAGCAGCTACAGTAGCTCAAACTGAACCCATCACTTTATCATCTCTGGATTTGTTTTCTAACGTCACAGCAGCAGCATTTCTGGCCTGTGGAGACAAAGTTGTTAGATGGTGGGCTGGGCCATCCGCACTGTTGTATTTAGTAAGTTATAGGTTTCTTTTTCTAGCATACACAGTAGAGATAGCAGTGAGCAACAGACAGTAAAAACTAATCACCTCAGAGCCAGTGGGATCATTTGTATGCATTAATACGCCTTGACAGGCAGGTTTGTGTCAGACAGTCCCTGGTGGAGTCTCAGTAAAATAGTAGGTCATTGAATTCAGGGAGGTTTTCATCATCGGATCAACAGCTCTTTAGAATTTTTTTTCTCAAGGAGAAAAGCAAAAGGGCAGCCTGTTGGTGAAAATTCAGACTAGCACTATCAACAGGTTCATCTATGGCAGAATCAAAGAGGGTGATTTAACCTTCAGTTTTTTTAGTTGCAGTTTGAGGATGGCTGCTTTTGCATACAGTCTCAAATTGGTGTGCACTTCTTCCTTGCACGTTCCAGTCTTAATGCAGCTCAGCCTTAAGGTCCCTCCCTCCCCTCGACTTCAGTCATAACACAGAGGAGCAGTCTGGACAACATCACTGTCACACAAGCCCTCAGTGATGCAGTATTTCCTCCTGCTTTTATGATACTGCGGGTCACAAACACATTGCACATGGATTTTACTTTGATATGTAAGCATGCTTGTGCTTAATGCTTTTAATTTTTTTTAATGAAGTTCCCATGACCGATTCAGGTGAGTAAGTGAGCATGTTCCTGCCTGGATGTTGGGTGAACGTGCCCTCCTTTGGCCCAATCCACATGTTGGACTGTAAGCCAGTGTGGTCCCTCTTCTGCCCTCCATCCCTTTCTCCCCTGTTGCTCATCAGTTACCTGGCAACCAGAATTAAATATAGGCCCACACTCTCCAAACTTTCCATCGTCTCCATCCAAAGCCTTTCTGTCTTCTCCACTATGCTTTCTCTCTCCTTTGCCCCCCTCCTCCTCTTCTCTCTGTCTCTCGTTCTCCTTCCCTTTGCCAATTCCCCATGGTGGGGACTTTAGGGATTTCGGATGAAGAAATGGAAAACATTCCTCAAACAGCACAAGCGGCTGTTGTCAAATGCGATTTCCACAATGACTCACTTGATGACCCAGTGAAGGAGTCTGCTGGGAGGCTGTGTGTGTGCACCCTCGTAACGCACAGGGTGCTAGAAGTGCCCTCTGTTCATTCATTCAACTGGGAGCCCCCACTTGTCTGGAGGGCTCCCCCTCTGCTGTGATTGAACACTGCGTTCGACTTGCAAGGTTCTGGCTCTGTTTTGGTCTTCGAGCCTCATCTCAGGATCTTAAAATTACCACGTTTCCACCCTACTACCTGACTAATTATATTATATGATGGAGGGTGGAGACTTGGAGCAGCTTTGTGATTAGTTGATTTAGCCCAAAAGCAAAGCCTCTTACAGTAGTTGGCTTAAGACGGGACTACAGACACTTGCTGCTGTGACTTTCTGTGGACTAACTGCAGTGATGATAATGAGTATCTGGAAACGCTGTCACATTAGGGAGTGCAGTCTTGTTCTCAGCAGATGTCATCTCATCAGCTGCTGCCATAGAAACATGTTCCTTGTTTAGGTAGTATCACATGTATAAGTGAGACAATACATGAAGCAAAGTGGGAAAATATGAATACATAAAGGTTGGCTTGATTGTTTTTCTTTGATTTGTTTTTTTCTCCCCCAACAAAAATTATTGGTAAGTTATGTGCCTGCCCTTTCCTTACACCAGTACATATGAATGTTTTGCTGTGTATATCAGTAGAGAATCACTAATATTTTTCTTATTAACACTCAATTCAGGCTGGCTTCGGTCTGTTTTAGAGCTACCTGCTGGTGTACACTGCTAAACCTTCTCAAGTATTCTTAGCCATGCTAGCTCTAGGCTGGCTGTATGTTAATGTTGATCTGTAGGTTTACCACTTTGGTCCAGTATGAAATATCTAAACAACTATTTGATGGGTTGCCATGAAGTTTTGTACAGACATTCAGAGGTAAGAGAGATACATTCTACTGACTTCGGTAATCCTGACTTTCCCTCTAGCGCCACCATGAGGTTGACATTTGTGGTTTTTGAGTGAAATGTCTATTGGGTGAATTGTGATGAAATTTGGATGAATTGAAAGGACTTTGGTGGTCCCTTAACTTTTCATCTAGTACCGCCAGCAGGTCAAAATTTGGGCTTTTTTGCAGACAAAACAAGCCATATGACAACGTTACCTTAGGCTCTGGGAAATTCACATTAGTTTCTGCCGTTTTAAGTGTTCGTTGCAGCTTTATAGTATGTTCGTGCCTGCCCAGGAGTTACACCATCGCTGAGACATTAATAGAGAATCGGTACTATTTAGTGTTACTTCTTATGAGGGAGGCTGGACATTCACTCACTTTAGGCCAGTCTTTATCTGTTGCTAGTTGCTAATGTGTGCTTAAAAAAAATCTCCTTTCAAATCATTTTTGTCAATAATTGAAGCTTATTTTCTTTAAAAAAAACTGCCACTGTTGGAAGGATATTGCAGTCTCTATCTGGCACAAATCAACTTTCTTTGATACTAGTGCAGACAGCTGCCTCATTCTGTTTTATTTCAAAATGAACACTTATTTCTAGACAATTATTGAAATATATTTGTATTGCATTTAAAACAGGCTGAAATAATCCTACCTCACTGCCAAGTTTTTAACTTGATTTAAGAATGAATTTAACGACTCAATAACCAGAGCTTTTTTTTTTTTTTTGCAGTATAAAAAACTGCAGCAGCCGTACACAGATCCTACCCTCTGAGGTTTTCTCTCATAAATATTATCTGAAATTAAAGCAACATATCATAACATAATCCCATGAGGGCCTCATGGGATTCATCTTAGGACTTGTGTTGGATCACATTGGGATCCTAGCTGGACCTCGCCTCAGGAAAAGCAGCTAAATGGCTTTGCTGTTTCACTCATGCCACAAAATGACTGTTTTGGAAAGTTCTTGAGGGCTTTTAGCAGCCCACTTAACAGAAAGTCATTACAACAAGTAGACACAGTAGTCATTGTTTTAGCCCCAGTGCTTTAGTTAAAGTTAATAGATTTTGGAAGTGTCTGCAGTTTTCACTTTGACAACAAACCAAAATGAAGTGGGTCAAAGACCTTCTCTACTGTACTAAAACTGGACTCTGACTGACGTGTGCTTTTTTTTTTGTTTTTGTTTTTTTAAATATGCATAGTGGGAATTCTAATAATAAACAAACAATATACACTTGTATAGCAAACCATGATGTGGTTGTGTGTCCTCTGGAAGGCCTGCATTGATGAAAATGCTGAGATGGTGCAGTTTCTGGTGGAGAGCGGGAGTGACGTCAACAGAGGGGACAACGAGGGCTGGACTCCTCTGCATGCTGCAGCCTCGTGCGGCTTCATCCAGATTGCTAAGTGAGTGTTGACCATCACCACACTGACACGTCACTGCCATTATGATTTAAGTAGTCCTGAGTATGTAGAAAGTAAAGGCCCACATTGAATTTTAGCCAGTTTAGAGGTAGACATTGTACAGGATGTTGTAAAAGACACCAGAGATGTCAGTTAATACACATTAAACTAATATATATTATATTGTATTCTGGTTTTACTGTCACTGTATGTTGACTATTTTTTTTCTATGTGAAGATACCTGATAGAGCACAGCGCTCACGTCGGGGCGGTGAACAGTGAAGGAGAGCTTCCTCTGGACGTGGCCACAGAAGACGCCATGGAGAGACTTCTCAAAGCTGAAGTCAAAAAACAAGGTGAGGAATCGCTCCGTACCGACATTAACACCTCACATGAGCATGTGATCTTTTTAATCATCTCAATTAACTACAATATGTGACATGTTTATGTTATCATCAGACATAACGCTAATTTCAGAATTTGACAGCAGGCTCCGTGATTGTGGTTAAAATTATAATTTTGCTACATATTAACCACAGTTATTAATTATGAAGTGCTGAAACAATTAATTGATTTATTGTTTATGTAATTTTTCAAGCAAAAACATTTGCCAAACATTCACTGGTTCCTGCTTCTCAAATGTGAGGATTTGCTGCTTTTTCTGTTTTCTATCATTGGAAATTGAATGTCTTTGGGTTTTGGAGCATTTGTTGACCGAAACAAGCTATTTAAACATGCCACCTTGGCCTCTAGGACATTATGCACATTTTTCACTGTGTACTGACATTGTATAGACTTAATGAGTATCTTTTTCAAGAGATAAAACATTGAAATATGTAAATAATCATAAGGAGCTGAATAGTAAGGAGAGAAGATTAAAGCAAAAGTTTAAATTTCTTTTTACACTGAATTGTAATTATTTAACTATTATTTATTGACATATTCAGTTAAAGTCTGATAACGTTTTACTGCCTTTTGTCAGTTTCAGGGCTCCATGATCTGCACGACTAATAGTTATTCTAACGAACAACATGCCGTTCTATCACAAATAATACATTGTAATGTTGCAAGGATGCCAGTGCTTTAAGCCTTTTCATTGTGGAACCAAAAGTTTCAGTATGTTAAGTAATTATGCCAAATTAACTGAGAACTTTCTGCACAGTTAGTAGTTTCACTGATGGGTAGAGGATGGGCTTTTCTCAAGTTGGTTCTCAAGAGCGTTGGCATCAGTTTATTCTTCTTCTTTTTGTCCTGTTTTTACATGCAGTCACATTTAAAGTGCACGTCTCGCTCTGAGTTGACAAAAATAGGCAAAGAAATGAGGACACTGTGTACCAAATGTTCAGTGACCTTCACATTACTACATTTACTACATACGTGTACTGAGGCTCCAGGCGTGTATCTTTATCAAGCACACACATTGTTGAGAATGAGATTCATCATGCAACTGAAATCACAGATGACAAATATAAGATAAATGAATATGAAATTGAATGTTTTGTCTTTTGTCTGTAGCTTACAGTACGTGTTATAGATTAAACTGACAAGTGATTTTTTTTTCAGTTTTCAAAGATCTAAAATCAAATTTGCGTGTGTGTGCATCTGCCTTTTTTAATTGCAAACTACTTGTTCACGTGTGCGTCACAGGAATAGACGTGGACAACGCCAGAAAGGAGGAGGAGAGGATCATGCTCCAGGATGCCATGGCGGTGCTGGCGGGAGGCGGCACTCTCACACCTCACCCAAACACCAAGGCAACCGCTCTGCACGTCGCCGCTGCCAAAGGCTACATCGAAGTCCTGAAGTGAGCATCAGTCCGCACACATGAGAGCAATGACAGCTTGTTAGCTTTTGTCTTATTTTGGTATCGCACCAAGTCAAACAGATTTTATTCATAGCCTTGTCCTCACCTCCTGGATTTTCCTCATCTTCTGCCCCTCTTGTTTGTTCCTCTCCCTCTTCCTTGCCTTGTTCAGGGTGTTGTTACAGTGTGGGGTGGATGTGGACAGCATGGACATCGACGGGTGGACGCCCCTGCATGCAGCAGCTCACTGGGGGCAAGAGGAAGTGTGCACCCTGCTGGCTGACACCATGTGTGATATGGGTGCCGTCAACAATGTGGTGAGCGCGAGACAAACAACCTCTCCTTGGCATAAACTCTTGTGATTGAAGCCTCTATTTGTGCCATGACTGATGATGCACTGTGAATGTCCTTGTAGGGCCAAACACCTCTAGATGTTGCAGATGAGAGCCTCGCGGACACTCTGGAGCAGCTACAGAAGAAACAGAATGCTGTGAGTTTGCCTTCACACAGGCTCCACGACTATCTCACTCAGTTAGATAAACCTGATATGATTGATAGTGTTACAGCGGCGAATGTTCTCTGTGTTTATGTGTGTTTATATTCCTCTTCAGTTACGCAGCTTGAAAGAGAAACAGACTCCTGTTATTGAGACGAGCCCGCAAATCTCCATGGTACCAGTTCGCACACGCAGGTCAGTGCCAGTGTGTTGGTGTGTGGGCATGTGTTTGTTTGTGCGTGTGTGTGTGTGTGTGTGTGTGTGTGTGTGTGTGTGTGTGTGGGCACACGCTATGCTGTTCCTCAGCTGAATCCCAGTAGTCCCTGTACCAGTAGTTTGCATGCAGGTATGATGTTAACAGTCCCAGCATTCCTTTGAACCACATTACTTCTACCCACTGACATGACACTGGATAGAAGTATCAGTCAGCGACATTCTGTGTCCCAGGTTCATACTGGATACTAAATGCAACTGTTTTCAGTATGTAGTTGTGTGTACACATTGGAGAAATTAAAAATATTTAGTGCACTTAAAAATATCGACATGCTTACTAAAGTTCAGCGTGCTTTTAATGCACACATTTGTCCTTCACTGCAGCAGAGAGGGAGAAAAATAATCAACTCTGGCTTACTAAGCATCTCTGCCATCACAAAGGAGAACATTAAAAGAAAAAAAACAAAAACTAATAAAAGTAAAATAAAAGACGCAAGATACTTATACAGACTGATCACTACATAACATTGTCCACAGCAGTCTAATACACCCAGAGATGATATAGTGAGAGTTACCTCTGTTTTAACAATATGGTAAATTCTGTGACAGTTGACACATTTATGTCGTCTTATTGTATATGTATTTTGACTAGCTCTTAGTAAATTTTTCAAATTTTATGCTGGCAGTAGTTCAGAACTTTGTCTTGCATACTAAAAGCCAAAATAGTGCACTGTGTAATTAGTACAAAGCATATACTGTACTTTCTAGTATACAGTATGTGGTTGGGACACACATTGTTTTGTCATTCACGTGGAGGCTCTGTTGCTATTTTATCCCTGTGGGTTTGTGTAAAGTTTGCATTAACACGTACTGAGGAAAGATCATAAAAAGAGTGAAATAAGTGATTAAGTAGAAAGCTGTAGGTTGAAGTGACATGAAGCTAAATGGTGATCTAGTGATAAGACAGCAATGCTACACATGGCATCACAGAAAGTGACCCACTGTTCCACCCACTGACGTGTTGATTGGCGCATGCTCGCTCTAATTGGCTGCACGTGGAATGATTGCCCTCACTGATCAGCCCCCTGCATGCCACCTGTTGTTCCACCCCACCTTGGCCCCGCCCCTGCAGGACTTCTATCTCTCGTATGAGCAGTAAAGAGAAGATCTGCCTCCACGAGCGCGAGAAGCACCCATCTCCTGCCCTGCCGAGCAGCCCGGCTGAGGATGAGGAGGAGGAAGTCCAGACGGGGCAGAACCAGTCTCAGAGCCAGGGGAAGGCCTCCAGCAGCTCCAGCTCGGAGGAGGAGAGCGAATCCGAGAGTGACGCAGAGTCCGGTAAGAGAAGCTGCTGCTGAGAGAGAACCACCATGTTTAGTCATATTACTTTTTTTGTGATTTTACTAGTGATTTATTACATGTTGACCTTTGCATGGTTGCAGAGAAAGTGAAAAGCAGAGAGATCATAAACAACTTGAACAACAAACGCAACGCCACCAGCCTGCTTCCTACCTCCATGTCAACGAGTACTGCTGCAAGCCATGCGAAAAAGGTCAAATATGGAGATATTATAATGAGATGTCTGTTTTTAGCTGCATGACAACAATACTGAACACTAAAGATGATGACTTTTACTGGCTCTGTAGCAGGACCTGAGCAAGCCCCCAGCCACCGAGGCCCCGGGCTCCTGGAGAACGTCTCTGAGGAAGGCAGGCAGCTCGGTGACTCTGGGCTCAGCTGGACTGTCCGACTCCAGCCAGGACCCCAGCAGACCTCCAGAGACTGGCCTGGGCATGACCCGCTCCGCCTCCAGCCCCCGCCTCAGCTCTGAGGCCGACACCAAGGTACGCACCACAGGCGCTCACATGATTCAAGGATTTATACACCCATGAAACCAGTTATTATTATATAAATTTAACGTGACTCCATATAAAGGCTTCTTTCACAGCTTCCATTCGCTGAGTCACATAAAACTACTGATCCGATCTCACGCCTTGTTCTCAGGAGCCGAGGCTTGCTCGGGTGCCGCCCATTCCAACACGGAGACTCTTCAGTATTCCAGACAGCAGCCCTGACAACTCCAACAGGTGGGCCTGTGCTCTCATGTGCTTCTGCACTTGTGAAACCAGAATCTGTTTTTTCTGAGTCACTGCATATGTGCCCTTGTCACCCTGTCTCTCTCTCAGTTGGCTAAGCCGTAGCTCCTCTTACACCCGGCGCCTTCATAGTCAATCAGGGAATGATCTCACTAGTTCCACCCCCTCTTTGCTTCACAGGTCAGTCTTGCTGCTCACTGCTCGTCTTGCATTTGTTTGCTCTCCTGTTTGTGTGTTGTTTTTGCTGTGTCACAGCTTATTACATTCCCCCAGCAGTGAATAGTAATTTGTGTGTGCGTGTGGCTGTGAAAGATGCCTTTGTGTTTCCAATGGTCTTTGTCTTTCTAGCTCATCTTATGGAAAGAGACTGGATGACCCCACCGTGACCTCAGCTAGCACAGGAACAAGCTCTGCTGGTCTCAGCCGCCTTAATAGTGTCTTGGCCCAGAGGTATTTCAATTTTATACCAATTTTTTAAATTCATTTTCTTCACGTATCGGAAAGATCTGATAACCACCTCTTATCCGTCTCCTTAAGACTTCCTCAGGAACAGACAGAAAAGAAGGATCAGTCTGCCGTCTCCAACTCTTGGAGCACGACCGCAGGCGAGCAGGAGACCAAGCAGAGGCGCAAGTGAGTCGAGGCTTTTGTCTGTGTGTGTGTGTGTGTGTGTGTGTGTGTGTGTGTGTGTGTGTGTGTGTGTGTGTGTGTGTGTGTGTGTGTGTGTGTGTAGATGGAAGGGCTGGTGTTTTTAAACTGTGGGCCTGATGGCACTGCATTGAATCTCAAAGTGTATGACTTGTGTAGATCATATCTGACACCAGTGCGGGATGAGGAGGCAGAGGCACAGAGGAAGGCTCGCTCCCGACACGCACGGCAGTCCCGCCGCTCCACTCAGGTACAGACATCACCTGTTCAGATGCTCACTGCAGATTCTAGTTCAGGAGCTTTAAAAGTACTGTGTGTCAGTCTGGTACATAACAGTACGGTGTCATCTCTTTTTAATATCAAGGGGGTGACGCTAACAGATCTACAGGAGGCAGAGAAGACGATGCAGACGGACAACAAAGGGAGAGAGAAGGAGGAGAAAGAGAAGGAGAAAGAAGCAAAAGCGAAGAAGGGAGAGGAGGGGGTGAGAGCCATATATCAGAGTTATAGGCCTGTGTTGGCTGCTCTTATATAATGTCATGTGACATCACATAGCGGGGGGATACTGTGTTTACAGGAAGTGAGCTGGAGGTCTCGTATTGCCAGTCTGCAGAAGTCCGACCTGCTGGGCCTCACACAGCCCACTGGCACTCCACGAACTCAGACATCTGACAGGAGAGGTACACATCACCACTTCCCTTTTCTAGCAAAACGTAGAGCTTGACAATGTGGTGTTAGTTTATTATACTATTTGACTTGCTCTTAAACGACTGTCTGCTGTCTGGCTTTGTTCCAGATGTTGAGGCCAGCACAGGGGAGAGTGAGACAGAGCGATGGGCCAGGGAGCGCAGGGAGAGGAGACAAGCTCGGGCCAGAAGGAAGGCACAGAGGACCGGGGAGGTAAACACTGCAACCACATCTTTCTTATCTGGAGAATAGATGCAGGATGGATAGCAAACCATGCTAACAAGAAAAGACAGATTCAGCAGTAGCAAATGTAAAGGGAAGTTGGATAAAATGAGTAGCAATGAAAAAACAATGTTGTAACTTAACTTTTTATGAGAACATGTTGTGCTGTCTGTGACATCTGCAGAGTGATGACAATGATCCCAGTGGAGAGGAAGAGTTCTCGGGCAGTGGGCTGGATCCACGGGTGCGTGTGTGTGTATGCGTGTGTATTTATTTGTAGTCTCACAGGACTGTAACCTAAGACACCGGCCATAACTTGTTTGCTTGCTTTCTCTGTTTACAGACAGACCAACACTTGAGTTCCAGGTATGAATTCAGCCTTTGACCTCTTTCTTCATTCTGTCAGCACAGTCTCCATGATAGCTGTATCTCTGACTTCTGCTCTGCTCATCTACTCAGGTCGGACATATCTTATAATGACTGTACCCAGGGAGGAGGATCCGAGACCAAGGATTTTAAGAAGGTCGGACAGAACTGATATTGAGGTCACAACATTTTTTTTTCTTGTGTGTCCCAGTTATTTACTGCCATGTGTATGTGTGTGTGTCAGTTGTTCGAGGAGGTCTCTAGAGAAAACAGTCAGCTCCAGTCTCAGCTGCAGGACACCCAGAGGATTGTCAGTCAGACCAGGTTGGACCTGGAAAAGGCCACGCAGGTGATGACACAGACACACACTGAGTTAAAGACAAACTGTCCTTGTAATCTTCCCCAAGCAACGACAAAAGGAAGCATCTTAAAGTGCTCTGACTGGTAATGCACAGGTTCTGTAATTGTGGCCAATTTATCCTTTTATCCATAATATACATACACATGCTAAAAAAAAACGTTTACAGTCAATGGTCCATAACTGAGAGCTAACTACCATAATGCATTGTGCAGACAATGAGAAAAAGACACATTTAGACAGCTGCCAGATGAAAGAATGACCTGAGTTGTGTTCAAGTGTAGAATTCCCTGTTTAATGTGTAGTGAACAGTGACTGGTTTCGAACACAGCCATGTTTCGTTTCCTTTCACGCACTCTCAGTCAGATTGCCTAAAGATGATGACGTCTTTGAATCAGCTGACTCAAGAGAGATTAAAGCAAGACTTTGTAACTTTTGCAAAAAGAAACAACACATTCTTTCTCCCAAATGGAAAGCTATATTAATAAATAATAAACACACCAGGCTCATCTCAACACACCCAGAGGTTTTTGCCTCTATAGTTTACTTGGTCTGGCATGACTAGTAGCTAATGGTAGCTAATGTTAGTAAACATGTTTTATTCTTTACCATCATGCTGTATTTGTCACTTGTGGACACAGTGGTTGTCGTTCAGCAAAAGTTGCAGTCTTGCTTCAGTTGGAAATGCAAATTAGCAAAAGAGGACATCCATATCAAGAGGTTGCAGGTTGTAACTTTGATATTCATAATGTATTTTGACACACAGGCCTTCTACTGATCATGAAAACCTACTGTTGTGGTGATGATGTTAATGTTATTGATTTGTTGTATCCAACAGAGACAGGAGCGCTTCACTGACTGTTCAGCCTTGCTGGACCTGGAGAGAAAGGTAATGCATCCCTGCTAATGATGTTACCCGTTGTCGTTGTTGTCGTTGTAGCTTCAACTGCCTCACTACTGCCACCCCTGCTGTCCGTTGACGCTCTCTCCCCTCTTCCCCCCCACTTGAACCACTTTCTCGCCTGTTTTCACTCACCTTTTGTGCTCCTTCCTCCCCTCTACATCACTTCCTCTCTGCCCCCCACTCTCCCTCACGTTTCCCTGGCATCAGGACCGGAGGATGTTGGAGCGGCGATTGGCAGAGCTGGAGGAGGAGCTGAAGGTGAGGAGACATTCAGAACGAATCTTATCATGGCCACAGACACTTTGCATGCTTCTGCTTGATTAGCTTGGCTTTAGCTTGTGCAGGCCAGCAGTGTTGTGGAGGTACAATGTAGAGCTGTTTTCTACAGTACACCCCTCTAAACCAGTTTTCAGGGGGTGTGACCATTTCTTTCTGTTACGTGTGATGGATTCATTTGGTTGTTTTTTCACATGAATGGATGTTTCTGTTTGCCAACATAACAGCTACCTCAACTGGGTATTTTTACCCATCTGATCTCTGCGCTCTCATAATTGTGAATGTGCAATGACACAATGACTCATTTATAAATTGTCTGATGTTTTCAGTGATACAGAATGAATAGGTAAAGAATGTAAGTCATTTTGGGAAATATGTTTATTTGATACCTTGCCGAGAGTTAGATGAGAAGATTAATACCACTCTCGTGTTTTTACAGTATTTATAAATCTAGCCAGCAGCTGATTAGTTTAACTTAGCATGAAGACTGGAAACAAGGGGAAACAGCTAGCCTGGCTCCGTCTAAAGGTTACTTCAGTCTCTGCACTGTAATCTCCACTGGTTGCTTGGCAAAATTGTTAAGCAGGCCTCCAAATTAAAGGGGAGCAATCAGCCTTATGATGCATGGTGCTGGAAAAGAGCACTAGCCATGATCAGAGACGACACTCATCCAAGCCATCATTTATTTCACTGCTACCATCGGGTACGCAATATCGTAGCATCAAGGTTCACACCACTTGGACAGCTTTTATCATAAGGCATAAGGCAAAGTCTGCAGGACACGGGGGGCAGGTAGCCACTGTGCTTTTTGTTCTATTCATCAAGTCTATTTATTTCATTTTTTTAATTATTGTTTTCATGTGTTCTTGTTCATACTGTAACACTGTGTAGCTCTATATGTGATAGCAAGTTTTTCATTGTTTTTCAATGCACAACAATAAATTCCTTGAAACCGCTCCCAGCCAAGAAATTGTCCAGCACACAACCCCTTGTAAAACGGCAAATTGTTGTTTTTACACTTCGGTTTATGTACGGACGAGATATAATGTGATAATTAGGGGGCTAGCTGTTTCCCCCTGTTTCCAGTCTTCATGCTAAGCTAAGATAACCGGCTGCTGGCTGTAGCTTCGTATTCACCGTACATGAGTCATGGGATTAATGTCAGTCTTCTCATCTAAATCTCGGCAAGAAAGCGAATGAACGTATTTCCCAAAATGTCAAGCTATTCTTAAAAATTTTTTTTGATTCTAGGATGCAAAAAAATATTTGGATTAATAAAGATTTATTTTTTTAAATATATAAAATACACTCTTATAAATGTGATTGAAAATTATTTCTGTGCTGTTATTTCTAGTTCTCTGCCATCAGACTTTTTAGCTCCTCCTTTTAAGTTTTTGGCACTTAAGTGTATCTCACAGAGGATTCAGACATGACTTGTTTGCACTACACTAGTCCTAGGTATTAGCAGTACAACTACCATGTGTAAGTATCCGATTATTAGTTCAGCTTCAAATATCAAACTTCTTGCTCCTGCTAAAGCCGGATATCCCCGCCCCTGAGGCTCTGTAGCAAGATGGGTACCAACTGATATTGTGATCCCTGTGCTGTGTTTGTCCACATTTCAGCTGAACTATGTCTTCAACTCTCATCAGAATAAACGTTCTTGCATTATTTCATGGCCAAAGTTATGCGAGTATGGCAGCAAAAGATCACCGTCCTCATGTTTGTAAAAACGTATCAACTTAAAAATGACCCCGCTGTCTTCCACTCAACTGTCTTTAACACTAAATTAATCAGGTGTCCTCTTCCTTTTTGATTTTATGGTAACAGCTTTATTACACATTTATGCACTAATATCAATAAATCAGCTTTTTTTGCCACCAAATTTGGCCCATTAATTGAACAGTTTAACCTTTCTATAGTTGTTCAATGGGCCTTCTCAGACATTTTGACATAAAAAGAATAGATGTAATTAATAACATTAAGTTGCAGGTTCCTGGTATCGTGTACGCTTGTTCATGGTCACACTGTCGCGGCTTACTGCAACATTTAAATTAAACCACGTTGATGTTATTAGTTACACCTGTGCTTTTCCTGCTACAATGAACCAAACTGTCTCCTGTGAAAACTGCCGATAATATATAATCTTAACCTCTAATATCTCTTAACCCACTAACGTGAAAACAAGCAATAAAATCATATAATGAAATAATTCAAACTGGTTTTATATTTTGATTTGTTTTTAATGTGAGCTCAATTTTTACCACCAGGTTCTGGTTGACCTGAGAGCAGACAACCAGCGTCTTAAAGATGAAAATGGAGCGCTGATCCGTGTCATCAGCAAACTCTCCAAATAGATGGGGAGAGAGACACGAAGAGCAGGAAACACCCCCCNCCCCCCCCCCCCCCCCCATCCATTTATCCCTCCCTCCCTCCCTCCTTCCACACATTCCTCCCAGTGCCAAAGAGCGAGAGAGAGAGGGGGAGAGAAGCAGCAGAATGTCCTACGTACATGAACACCACAGTTTGACTTGGATTGTGATGCCTCTCTATGAACAGCTGGAGTGACTTTAGTGTGCCTTAATGTCTGTTTGTCACAGGGAGACCTATGGCATGAAAGCCTGTGGCTGCGGTCAGAGGCTCGCACAGTAGCAACATGAGACTTGACAACAGCCAGAATGCCCCATGGCTGGTGCAACACACAAAACACAACATCTACTACGACTGTGCATCAGGGGAACACGAAGATGCACACACATTCCTATGCGTGTATCACACACTTCCTCAATGCACATTCCATGAGTGCACGAGGCAGCTTGGGCCTTAAAGCTCCCACTTAGTATTTATTTTTTGTGAACACACTCACATCACACATTCACAAATTTACCCCACTCACAGTTCAAATTTAATGTTTTGTCAAGCAGTAAATGTTTTGGATGTAGTTCTTTAAAAAAACAAAAACAGCTCTGAAATCTATTTCAGGCTCTGTCTTTACATTCAGCAATGTCCTGACAACGGGGAAGTCCATGAAGCTCTGTTGGGTTGTTTAGTTTCCACATGCAAGTGTTTGAACCCACCTACCTCTCCACCTATGCACTTCCCCACATACGTTGTTATTTTTGTGACCACAGACACACTCCATGCTCTTAAAAAAAATAATAAATGACCGGACAGAACCGGGTCAGTCGACCACAGCACTTTACTCTCTGCAAAGCAATAAAAGATCTGCGAGACTTTGCCCGTCCTCCAGACAGACAAATGATTTCAGAGCAGCACCTTCTCACTTAGCAAGTGGAGGGAAAAGTTACCCATAGCTCAAGGTCAAAGGTCATTGCACAATTGTAGAAGTTGCTGTTCTGTCAAAGCCTATTATGCTATGAATGGTTTTAATTATTACCATTGATAAAGATATTTTCATAGTTTTTCATTGTTAATTCCTCTCTTGCAAGGGAGCATGGTTATGTATATTAAATGTGTATAAATACTAGTCTTGAATAATACCCCCTTTCAAGTAAAATTCCATGTAGCCTTTCTTCACATGTTGGTTTTCTAATATATTGATGGATGTCTGCACCCTAATAAAAAAAGTGTGTTTGTAGCGACTGCCTGGTTATTACGGACACTGAGAATTTTTATCCACCTCCATCACTAAAATATTACATTACTCTTTGACCCATCCACGACACTGAATCTTACATGGATTCCTGGCTTCTTAGTAATGTGCTGTGACCAATGGAGTCATCAAATTGCTCCCTTTTGAGATCTGTTGTGTGTTTTGCTGCTTCACCCACAATATACTCGTATCATCCATGCATACAGTTGTTCTGTTTTCTAGTAGCCAGATGTCCTCCATCACTGGGGAGAAAAAAAAAGGAACAGAACAGCTGCAACACGACGGTGCTCACACACAGTGAACATAAGATGTATTTACAATATGTTTGGACTGTTAGATAAATCTACTGCTG
The DNA here is from genome assembly GCA_002120245.1 of Maccullochella peelii. Taxonomy (NCBI): domain Eukaryota; kingdom Metazoa; phylum Chordata; class Actinopteri; order Centrarchiformes; family Percichthyidae; genus Maccullochella; species Maccullochella peelii. The sequence continues at coordinate 10,261 of LKNJ01003068.1, read as the reverse complement.
CTCCCAGGTGGACACTACATCATGAGTGGCTTGGCTGACGTGATAGAAATCAGTGTCATTACATATGCTGGATGACTGCTCAGTAGACGTCTGGGTAAAGCTGTAAGAGCCCTGTTGTCTTTTGAGCTCCCGTCCATTTGCACTAAAGTGTAGTTAGCACCAGTCATCCATCTGTTTGTCTCATTTGAGAGCGGAGAGATGGACCACTGTCCTGCAGAGTAGAAGTACTGACAACAAGCTGAGCTCCTAATAAGGAAGGGCAGGCTGGCCGAGGCACTCTCTCTGTAAATATCCCTCAGGTCTGAGAAAGACAGAGGAAGGGAGCTGGGGAGGAAGAGGGAAGCGGATGGATTGCAGCCTTATATGGACAAAGCACTGGTTTTCCCAGGGTTTGTGGCTCTGACCCCTGAAATGATGCCAGATGTTGCACAAACAGCACCTCGGCACCACCAAGTGGTTCAACTGATGAAATGCTACAGCTGAGCTGAGTATTTTTTTTTTTTTACATACACCAGAACTAACCCATTTTATACCTTTATTGGATAGCAACAATAGAGAAATGACAGGAAATGAGGGGGGGGGGAGATGGGAAGAGATATGTAACAAAAATGGCTGGATGCAAACGGAGGATGTTTTAGAAGGGTGTACTATTAAAAATGTTGTTGTGGTCATGTGGCTTAATAACTTAATAGCCCCCATAAGGACAGGGGCAGCCCTATGCAGCCCCAATTATAATAGAATTTTAATAATATTTATTTGTAGAGCTCTTTTCAAACACCAGATTACAAAGTGCGTCACACAGTGGAACAAAATAAGAGCAAATGGAAAATGCATATATGTAAACAAATAACAGATTTCAGGAAACTCATAGATGCTGTTCAGGTAAAATCAAGTAAAATTAAACTAAGCTGTCCCATAAAAGTATGTTTTAAGAAGAGATTTAAAAGAGAATAGTGATTCTGTCAACCCTATTTCCTCAAGAAGGTTGTTCCAGAGGCTCTGACTGCAAAGGCTTTGTCCCAAATTATCTTGTAGATTGTTTGGTATAAGGATTAAAATAAGAGCTAACAGCAAAAAGGTAAAAAGGGATTTTTTTTTAGAGCGCCTGGTAAGTAGAGTAGAGATGACATGATTTAGTTTGGAGAGAGTGACGTGATACTTCTTGGAAAAGATAGGATGGAAATGTAAACACTCTCACTGTGACCTGGAGAGTATTTTCACAGTCTCAGCCAAGTGTTTTAGTTGTAAATATGTACGCATAAGGTGGCAGCCATTACAGCCTGCAACAAGACAAACTGTCCATCTGTAGTAAAAGTGCATATTAATATTGTTAAGACCTTTTTCTTAAAGCTGGGAGTTGCCATCATACATAGTGAGGTTAATACACTTGACATTTCACTGAAATCTAATGAGCATGTTCAACATGTAGTGGTGTCCTCCCTATTGATCCGCTGCACAGCTGGGTCATACTGTGCCTTATCCTCCACATTAAATCCATGCCATGTTTTCCAGCAGACCCAGAACCATGTCCAGGTTTTCTTTGCAGCATGCAGAGCTATATGGCCTCCTGCTACAGTTGTCATACTCGACACTACTAACTTGGATCCACTTTATCAACAACTTTTGAGTTTTTTGCTTTCACTAGATAAGAACTCTAAAAGGAATTAGAGCACATAAGCTGTTTTTTAGAGGTTACACTGTAAAGAACAAGCCGTTTGGGAACTTTGACCAATTTTTCAGTTCTTTTTTTTTTTTTTTGCCAGCATTCCTCTTTGTTGCAGAAACTGATGCTTCTTCCTGTTCACGTGAGAGTGAAACATTCCCACTGTAGTAATGTGTTTAAAGGAATTATGCTGGTTGTTTGTGCAGGCTGTTGACTGCAACAACTCTGGCTAACTTTCAGGAGCTTGATCACTGAGATTGTATGTTTATTTATGTGCTAATGAATGCCTTCAAAGTAACTGCCAATTTTCAGACATGCTTAATTAATGAGGAGAGAGTATTTGTCCTCTAATTTAGCCTGCTTTTGAGTTTTTTGTTTTGTTTGGTGAGTGCGGCTCACTTTTTTAAATGACTGTTCCCTGTTTTCATGATGATGTCTTACAATGATATGTCTTGTGACATAAAAGTGTCAAAGTACACAATCTACAAATAGCCGTTACTGGCAGGAAACTGTGAAAAATGTGTCTGTTGTTCCACTGTAAAAAATTCCAGTAATGATCTAATGTCTTGGCATGGTGAACTTGATGTATTTTAGTTTAGTCCAATAATATTGCATAAATATAGTAGATAACCATTACAATCTCATTCAGGGAGTGTAACTGATGTCAAAATAAAAATGTTGTTGAGCCATGCTAACTTGTAGTAAGTGAAATAATCTTTCATTGTTCAAGAGCTGGGACCTTCTCAACGAACCCTGACTGCATTTGGGAAACCAGACTTCCTGGTTCAACTTGAGCTTTCCAAGTAAACATCGTCTCCTCGCCATGTCCTGTGACTCAGACCCTTACATCTTCTCCACTGATACTCTACCTTCTGACCTCCGCTTCCTCCCTCCACTGGCCAATGGGCTCCTGGGATGGAAGGTGTACAACAATATCATGCACATGGGTGGTGTGTATAACGGGGAGGGTGGACGCTGCCACCGGGCAGATGTCCCCTGTCCTCTAGACGTGAAGGTGGAGACAGAGGAACCAGCCCAGCACACCTACAGCCTAGACACCCACACAGGTAGTCTCTGCAGGGTTTGACTGTCCACAACATGTGTTGTTGCTGATCTTATTTCATGCTGTGAAGAATTATTGCTGCTAATTGTCTCATCTCCTCATCCAGGCATTTTTACCCACACTCTGAGCTCAGCAAGTGTAACCGTCTCGCAGGCTTTTTATTCACACCGATACTACTCCAACCTGATGGTGATGGAGATTCTGTTGGTGCGTCAGGTGACTTCAGAGGAGCCAATCACTGTTAAGCTGGTCAGTTCGTTCACACCTCAGAGCAAAGACATCGTTTTCGAGTCTGGACCTGATTACAAAGGAGGAAAGTATGGTTAACATAAACACATATAAAATGCATTTTTCACTCTATAGTACAAGTATGATACAATGACACAGTCCACATTCCTCTCTCTCAGGCACATCCAAGGAAAGACAACCAGTGCTGAGTTCCCAGGAGGTTCCTGTCCCACAGTGCACCTTATCTGGACCCCCATACCCTCCACTCTGACACTGCTTCCAGAGCAGAGCCAGGCTCGCTGGGGCTTCATCCTGGTTGCAGCCACCAGTTTAGACACTGCTGAGGCCAATTTTGATGAGGGCCTGAATCTGATGGCGACTGGTAACCTGCGTCCGTCTCATGAGAAGGCCTGGAAAGAACTGTGGCTGCAGAGCAAGGTGGAGGTGACAGGGTCAGAGAGCCTCTGCAAGGCTCTGATTGGCTGCTTGTTCTACCTGCTCAGCGCGTTCCCCTCCATACATGACACCTCCAGTTCTTTTGGTGGAGTCAGTCCAGGCGGGCTGTCTAATGGTGGGGATGGTCAGGACTACTGGGGCCATGTTTTCTGGGACCAGGTAAGGCTAGTGGTGGTTGATGGCTAGCTATGTGATGTTGTTTGATTGGGTTGTATGATGCATCACACAATGACTCTACCTTCCTGTGACAGGACATTTGGATGTATCCTGGCATAGCCCTTTTCTATCCCAAGCTAGCCAGAGCTGTGCTGGAGTACAGGGTGGGGACTGTAGATGGTGCAAAAGACAACGCCCAAAAGCAAGGCTACAAGGTATGATGACTCACTGACTATGCATGTAGGTGGACAACTATACACTGAGCTAAACTGTTTTTTTTACTGGAAGCAATTGTTAGACTGTTGGATAAAACACGACAAACTCAATGAATCAGAAAAAGATGTGATAGTGTGAAAAAGATGTGATGTGTGTTACAAAGTTGTTGTAACAATGAATTTGTACAGAAACAAGAAAATGAGAAGATCGATCTAACTACTCTAATTAGTGGAGGAGGTTATCTTATCTTAGCGTAAAGACTGGAACCCATATTGGAAAGGGCAAGACTGGCCTGTAAACAAATACAAGTAAACGGAGGAGCTGCGTTTTTTCTGGATAAAAAACACTATAATGTTTACATTTCTCAACCGATTCCAATGACTCATTTTTATATTCAAGGGTTTATGATCTACGTGGAGAAGAAAAAGTTGCTTGCAATGTCGATAGTTAGGCTATAATCATAATAATTGAATACCGGGACTAGTCTCCTCTCTATCAAAACTTGTCCATCACTGTCAGTGTTTAAGTCTAATATGAAAAAATGCCTGTTCCATAGTTAATGTGCTCAGTGTTTGTGTGTTTATGTTTGCTTCATTTAGAATTAATATTACTACTAAAAAAATCATCTTTTTTTATCTCATTATGTTAAGGAAACAAATATCTATAGTATTAGGATACATTGCAAATAATAGAGGTGAGGTTTTTACTATAAGCCCTTTGGGGTTTCTTACCTCTCCTGCACAGTTCGTGCTGTTTGAACAAAATCGGCAAATACAAATCAAATAGTGAGACACTGGCAGTCAGTCTGCTTTCTATATTTTGTTACATATTTGTTATAATGTGTTACAGCAGCTCAAGGACAGAATAAGTACAGATAGACAGAATACAATACAAATAAAGAATAACAGTAGAAGCTATACAAGTCATTAAACTCAAAATTACAGTACACGCGACCAGTGTTGTGCTTAGACTAACAGTGCAGTTTTGTCTCAAGTAAAGTGACATAGTCGTGTTGTAACGGTATAACATATTTATATGAGATGGTAAGAAATAATAATAATAAAAAAATTGTAATAATAATAAAATACAAGTGTAATACAGTATAAAGTGAGATGTACTAGTACAACAATATAAAGATGTTTATTATATACTATAGTACAGCAGTATAGCTTATTATTATTATTATTATTATTAATAATAATAATAATAATAATAATAATAATCTATAAATACAATAAGATGTAGTTTGAGAATATTGTAAAATAATAGTAGCAATATAATGATAATAATATTAGATTTAAAAAGTAAATAGTATATGTAGTATAAACAGTAGTATAATATAGTAAATAATAAAATATAAATAGTAAATAAAATAGTGAGTATATAGCATACAGGTAATATAGTAGTATAAGTGGTATAATAATATCATATTAGCATAATATATATATGTATAATATATAATGTTATGTATATTGTGCAATTATACTCCAAATATTGCAAGAGTCAATATGATATTGATTCAAAAACGGACAACTAAGTGGTTAAGACATTTTGACCAGTTAAAAAAGTGAAGGGCTTTCTATCTTTTCCAGTCTGTTCTAGTCCTGCCTCCAGGACAAGTTGCCCTTTCCAATATGGCGACGACATTGACGTACGATTAAGAGACCAATGCGGCGTCTACGTATATATGTCTATGGTGCTGGATGTATTTTAGGGCTGATGCTGTTCTTTGTATAGTCTTTGTATTCTTGTTCTACATTTTAATAATAACAATGAAACTGTGCCTGAGTCTTCTGAAGAAAAGATGCTATCTTTCCAGGGACTAAAGTTCCCATGGGAGAGTGCTGTGTCAGGGAGGGAGGTGTGTCCAGAGGACATTTATGGACAACAAGAGATTCACATAAATGGAGATGTCACCCTGGCTTTCCAACATTATCTGTACCTCACTGAGGTATGTGCTCTTTAATCCCCACTCACCATCATATTGTCTCACCCTGTGTGAGGATATTAACTGAGCTCTTTGTTGCAGGATCTGTCCATGTTCACAGAGGGCCAGGGCAGTGAGGTGATATATGGTGTGGCTGATTACTGGGTTTCTAGAGTAACCTGGAGCCCTGAGGAACAGAAGTATCATCTCTTAGGTAAACACCACTGTTAGAAAGATGGTAATTAAACTGAATTTATTTAGCTTCATATGGTTATCAGGCGAATTCTTTAAAAAAAAAAAGCAAAATTAAAGACCACTGGAAAAACTCATCTCACAAAACAATGTATGTTAAAAACTTGGCTCTGTGACATTTCTTTTTTTCTGTTTCTATTTTTGTTTAACTTGATTTTGAACTGTATGATATGCATGTAATTAGTATATAATAGTATGAATATTTTAATTAAAATATCATGAAGTATTTCCCTTTTGTGCCATTTAGGTGTCATGCCACCTGATGAATATTACTACAATGTCAACAACTCTGTGTACACAAACACAGTGGCCAAATTCGGGTACTAGCATTTGAATATTTCCCTGCAGTGCATATTAATTTATGAATACCAATAATACAAAATGTTTCTCATTTGCCAGTCTCCAGTTCGCTGTAGAATTGGCTGACCTCCTCCAACATCCTGCACCAAAGGAATGGCAAGAAGTGGCTGAACACCTCAAAATACCTTTTGACCAAGAATCCCAGTACCATCCTGAGTTTGATGGCTACATTAAAGGTTCATGTTTGTACTTTTCTGACACTGACCTGCATAAGAAAATCATGTCCATAACATGACGTCAGAATGTCTTTTGGACCTTTCACAGGCCATCCAGTGAAGCAGGCAGACGCAGTGATGTTGGGCTATCCTCTTGGATTGGCAATGTCCCCAGAGATCAGGAGAAATGACCTTGAAGCATATGAGCCAGTAACAGACCCTAATGGTCCAGCCATGACATGGGTAGGACACAGCATGTTGTATGGTCAGCACGCTTTACATTTCAATGATTTTTGAGGTAAAACTGGGCAGTGGTGGAGGAAGTATTCAGATCCTTTACTAAAGTATAAGAAATACCACAATGTAAAAGTCTTGCATTCAAAATCTTATTGAAAGCTGCTGTAGTCAATATTTTATATTAACTAAGGATCAAATGAATATGCATATGGCAAAGGAGTTGTGTGACGAATGCACAGGGAATTATTACCCAACTCTGCAGTTCCCCTCAGCTCCACGGAGCATTTTCAGGTGTTTCAGGTTATTGCTTTGATTTTACAGCTCGCAACTTTATTGTTCTGGTTGAACTCTCACAGCTCTCATCAGCATTGTTTTCTGCAGCTGATATCAGCTAAGATGCTCTGATAAACCTGAACTGCCCAGCACCAAAAGGGAGACAGACAAAGTTAGCAACTAGCTGGTGAATACTGTGGAGGAATTAGCAGCTAAAGAGCCAGATATTTCTCTTTGGAGGAGTTGGAAGGGAACAGAAACTGAGCTGAGAGTGAATCATGACTCCAAATGAAAGCTGATGTTGCTTCGTAACTAGTGGATGTGTAAAGAGGCAACTGTTTGTTAACACATTAGCCACATCAACTTTATAAGCTCATAACATATCAATGTTGCATTTACAGCTTGTTAGGCTGCCCCTATGTGGCCAAAAAAAATGTATTAATGCAGCTTTAAAGTACTTTAGTATTAACTGTGAAATGTACTAAATATCAAAAGTAAACATACTTGTTTACAGCAAAAGAAGCATGGCCCCCTGTCAGCTTTTTAAATTGTATAGTATTTGTTTATTATTACTGAATTTAATGTTGTGGCTGGTGGGGGTGGAGCTAATTTGTATCTACGTTTGACTGTTGGGTGGTTTAATCTATAGCAATTCACTGTATTTTAAAAGCTCATCACGGGTTTTGTAAAATCTTAGTTTGCAAAGTAACTACTATCAATAGCTGTCAGGCAAATTTGTTTCATTTATTAGTGAGTACACATAATGAGCTGTAACAGTGTCTCCTTGTTTTGAATGTAAAATTGCTGTTACTACTTTATTAATTAGTGTATGTTTGCATACACTTTCCATTATAAGGGTATGTTTGCGATCAGCTGGCTGGAGCTGGGGGAGGCTGAGAAAGCTCAACATTTACTTAAGAAGTGCTTCAAAAACATCCAGGGACCGTTCCAGGTATCCTTCTGACTCACACACCCACATAATACTAATACATACTGGATATCCAATGAATGTGCGATTACCTCTCCTCACAGGTATGGAGTGAATCATCCGATGGCTCTGGTGCAGTCAACTTTCTCACGGGTATGGGAGGATTCCTACAAGCTGTGCTGTTTGGTTACACTGGCTTCAGGTCAGTTTTCAATCCTTCCACCACGCACAATGAAAAAACACCTCAATATGTACGCAGCACGTAGGCAGAAGATTGACATACTGTGTTTTCTATCTAGAGTTCAGAAGGAATGTCTGGCTTTTTCTCCACTTCTTCCCAATGACATTTCGGAGCTCTGCGTTCGTGGTGTGAACTACCTGGGCAGTCAGATGGACTGGCTGCTGAGGAAAGATGACGTTTGTATCATACTGAGGGAACAGGCGAGCAGTGCTGGCAACGCTAAGCCCTGCAATTTACAGGTTGTCCTGAAGGCGTCAGGAACTAAAATCCCTCTCACGCCAGGTAACACACAAACTGAGACCTGCAGTGTTAGTTTTGTGGGGTTTTTTGCACACTACAGCCCAAGAAAAGACCAGCAAATAAATTATACATTACACTAGACATAATTCATTTAAGAAAAACACTAAATATCAAGAGGATTAATAAAAGATTATTAACAGTAGTACATGAGGTCATAGGTGGGGCACAGTATTTGAGTGACAAAATAAGAAAGAGTTTAATGATGAGGAAAAAGATGAGTCTTGAACTGCTTGAGTTTAATCTTTTACAACTCCAGAAATTACACCATCTGTCTCATCCAGGGAGAAAATAATGGAGAGCACTCGCACGCTCTCCATTTAATAAGAATCGGCTCTTCAGACACTAAAGTGGCAGAAAGCAGATGGGCTTTTATTACAGTGATGTCCTGTATCATGACTCCCATGAAGCTGAAAAAACTGGGGGCTTCAGGGGCTGTCAGTGACCTTTAGAGAATGAGTGACATACCACTTGTCAGAATAAGACAATGTGATTTCAGTATGGGGACTGTGATGGGAATTATAACACACCGGAGGATATGAAGCTGCTGGTTTGCAAAACAAATTGATACCCAGAGGAATTCAGTTTCTCAATAACTTGATTAAAGGATGGCAAGATGCTATTAATAAACATACAAGTGCAAATACCCACCCCAATCCAAAATGGTACATGATATATTCCATTAGAGGAAAGACTGAAAATAACTTGTTACCAGACAACCACTCAATGAGCCTATTTGTTTGAATTCATGTGGATGTATTTTCCTGTGCACCAAGTCTCATTTTGAAACTGTGATTTTATTCAGTACTGTGTTATCCTTCCTTTGTTCCTTGATTTTATATCTCATATTTCTTATTGATGCAGTAACAGATTATTATTAATTTACTTATACTTCTATATTTTCAGGGCAGCCAGTAACTTTTCCTCGAGAGCCCGGGTGTGTTTGTAAACTGGCTTCGATGTCTTCCTGTTGGCCTTTCTGAAACCACAACCATGACGCTCCTAATCATTTCATTTACCCAGAATACATATAAAAATATGTTGATCAAATTATATTATATCTAAGCTACTGTTAGGTTATATGTTGCCATTCACTTGAGCAACCACCAATTCTATAGCTGCATAACACAGTGGGACTGCAAATAAGCATAAAAGGATTTACAAAATGTAGGTGGACTGTTTGTGTTGATTTGATTAAAAGAAAGATGCAAAAAGAAAATTTGTAAGTGGTCTGCCTCCTTACGTATTTGTTAACTCAATGGATCTTGCCTCTGGCTGGTAGCACCATAAAGGATTACATTAAATTCTATATAAAACATGTAGAGCCTGCTCCTTTCTTCATTTTACAGAATGTCTAAAGTGCATGTTTATTAGGCTGAAAGGAAAATGGTTTGATACATGAACATTTTGCTATTTTCTAATTTCTTTGCATTATTTAGAATACTTTTATAATAAGCCATTTAGTATTATACTATGCCATTTTACAAAACCATAAACTAATAATATTGTATTGTAAATGAAATATATTCAAAGAACACTCCTTACAATCTGTGCAAAGCTTAGTTTTCCTTTTTGTTTCCACATCTTGTGAATTTGTTATAAGTAGTAAACAATACAGTTAAAACGTGTTCTCATTACCTTGGTGAGCTGGACCACCACAGCCTTTGTTGTGTGATCAGGCTCGTCCGAGATGAACTGAGCCTCACTTGGAAAGTGGTCGAGATCAGACGGGAGCAGCAGGGGTGGTGACAAACAGCAGCAGTCAAGGTGGACAGTTTCCAGCAGCCTTCAAAGAATATACAGGAAGTC
>LKNJ01003067.1:0-52426 GCA_002120245.1 Maccullochella peelii | reverse complement strand
TCCAGTCGTAAAACTTGTTAACTTTATACGAGCAAGGGGACTTCAGCATCGTCAGTTTATTACGTTCCTGGAGGAAACTGATGCGGATCACCAGGACTTACTTTATCACTCTCATGTCCGCTGGTTAAGTTTGGGCAAAGTGTTTCAACGAGTGTGGGAGCTCAAAGAGGAGATAGGCGCATTTTTGGAGTTAATGGGGAAATCTGCCGAATTTCCTNGGTGTATTACTCTCTACTTCACTTTTGCCCTTTGCCTTTTGAGCCCTTCTGTAAAAATGAGCGGACCAAAGAAAAGAAAAGTGGACAGTGAGTGCCGAGTGTTTAATAATGAGTGGACAACAAAATATTTTTTCACTGAAGTCCGATCAACGGCTGTATGCCTGATATGCCAAGAAACTGTTGCGGTTTTCAAAGAATACAATATCAGCCGTCACTTCGCCACGAAGCATGCTAACTACGCTAGCAAGCAGTCAACGCCAGAACGGGCAGCTACGGCTCAGAGGTTGAAGGCTAATTTACAGACTCAGCAAAATTTTTCTCCAGACAAATTTCGAACAAATCTTTCGCTCATTTTCCCACACTAGCCATGCAGAAAGAGGCGCTCCGAAACGCGAAGAAATACAGCAAATCACTGGACGACCTGCACGGAGAATTCTGCCGTCGGTTCTCTGATTTTGAAAAAANATCAACGGCTGTATGCCTGATATGCCAAGAAACTGTTGCGGTTTTCAAAGAATACAATATCAGCCGTCACTTCGCCACGAAGCATGCTAACTACGCTAGCAAGCAGTCAACGCAAGAACGGGCAGCTACGGCTCAGAGGTTGAAGGCTAATTTACAGACTCAGTGAAGAAATACAGCAAATCACTGGACGACCTGCACAGAGAATTCTGCCGTCGGTTCTCTGATTTTGAAAAAATTGAAAAGTCACTTCAGCTGGTGTCCTGTTCCCTGTCACAAGACCCTGAAACAACACCACAGGAGCTGCAATTGGAACTGATCGATCTTCAGTCTGACTCCGTCTTAAAGGAGAAGTTCAACTCTCTTAAACTTAATGACTTTTATGCTTCACTTAATGAAGCCACATTTCCAAACCTCCGGAGGGCGGCACAGAAGATACTGACGTTGTTTGGCTCGACCTACGTATGTGAGCAGACATTCAGCGTCATGAACATCAACAAAGCCCGTCACAGATCCAAGTTAACTGACCAACACCTCGGATCTATCCTGAGAATTGCCACAACAAAAATAATTCCAGACTTTGATGCACTGGCAAAAAAGGGAGATCAACAACACTGTTCCCACTGAAACTGAACGTGAGTTTCTCTACTGTGTTATGAAATAGCCTAAATGCATTTGGAAAACAATTTGTACAATGAGCCTTGCATATTCATGCTTTGCTACCTGTTAAAGGCCAAATCCTTTCATGTAATGGCTTTCACANGCCTTCAAATCCAAGCTGACTTTATTCTCCAGACAAATTTCAAACAAATCTTTCGCTCATTTTCCCACACTAGCCATGCAGAAAGAGGCGATCCGAAACGCGAAGAAATACAGCAAATCACTGGACGACCTGCACGGAGAATTCTGCCGTCGGTTCTCTGATTTTGAAAAAATTGAAAAGTCACTTCAGCTGGTGTCCTGCCCCTGTCACAAGACCCTGAAACAACACCACAGGAGCTGCAATTGGAACTGATCGATCTTTAGTCTGACTCCGTCTTAAAGGAGAAGTTCAACTCTCTAAAACTTAATGACTTTTATGCTTCACTTAATGAAGCCACGTTTCCAAACCTGCGGAGGATGGCACAGAAGATACTGACGTTGTTTGGCTCAACCTACGTATGTGAGCAGACATTCAGCGTCATGAACATCAACAAAGCCCGTCACAGATCCAAGTTAACTGACCAACACCTCGGATCTATCCTGAGAATTGCCACAACAAAAATAATTCCAGACTTTGATGCACTGGCAAAAAAGGGAGATCAACAACACTGTTCCCACTGAAACTGAACGTGAGTTTCTCTACTGTGTTATGAAATAGCCTAAATGCATTTGGAAGACAATTTGTACAATGACCCTTGCATATTCATGCTTTGCTACCTGTTAAAGGCCAAATCCTTTCATGTAATGGCTTTCACATGACATTTATATTAGTTCACACAAACACTCCATCCATCTGTTCCTAGCCCGGCCCCTCTGTCAAATTTTAGAACCCATTGTGGCCCGCAAGTCAAAAAGTTTGCCCACCCCTGTTATAGATGATAGGCCCCATTTACACTTGTGTCTCATATGCACACACATATATATGTATATATATACATATATATAAAATCCAAATGCAACTTCTTTAGCCACATATGTACATATGCCTCTGTTAGCAAGATTACAATCTTGATTGGATCTGTCTTGGTCTTCCCAGCGCTATGCCATCGATTTGTCTTTCCCCTTACCTTAACTTGAACCTAACCTTAGCTCTGACCTTAACCAGATAATATCATTGACGGCTATGCTTAACATAACCTAAGACCTAACCCCCAGCCATGGTGGGCAGCACTATGGGAAACACACGGGGGAACACTTTTCCAAGGGGAAACAGACTTTGACATAAGATCTGGCTACATGCAAATCAGGGTTGACTCTACTCCAGTCCAGAGGGTGGTGGTAATGCAACTGAAGGTGTTTGGTAAGTGTTAATAACGCCAGAAGAAGAACTAGAGTTTAGCAATTTAGTTACAACAAAACAGTTTAGCTATCTAGCCAACAACTTTCCAGAAATTAACATTTGCTCATCTTCATGGGCTCTCATGGACTCATGCCACTCCCTCACCCATACAGATTATTCAGTGGTTGGATCTGATAATCCCTACAACAGCATGTTACACCTTCTGTATGAATATGTGTGTTGAAGTTGCTGGAGGGTTTTTCGTCACTTTAAATGTGACAGGAGAAGGATGGATAATTTGTGTCACTTTAGCTGCCATTATCACAGGGGAAAAACCCAGTGGCTATTTCCAGTGATCGCTTACTGAGATAGTAACACTTGGGAGGAGTAAGATTATGTAGTATATATCTTGGAAAGTTGGATGCATTTACACCTTTTCAACATCTGGCCAGAATGTGTCTCATTTGCACCTTGGCCTTTTAGCCACTCTAGCAGTGTGGTTCTAAGAACGGCGATGATGGTCAGTCTGTTGGGCCACTGTTTCGGTTGGATGGATTGCCATAAAATGTTGTACAGGCATTTGTGAATACTACTGACTTTGAAGAATCCCCTGACTTTTCCTCTAACGCCACCATAACATTGACATTTTTGATTTTAAGTGAAATGTCTTGACAGCTATTGGATGGATTGCCATGAAATTTGGCAATCAGCAATGAACTTTTGGTAATTAGCAAATGATGGCATGCTAAACTAAGATGGTGAACGTGATAAACAGTACCATGACTGTGCTAACACAAGCATTTGTTAGCAATCTGCTTTGAACAAGACGTATGAAGTGGTGGAAGTTTGAATAGCGTAAACTGTTCCCATCACAAACGCATATTAAAATGATAGAGCCACTTCATTGTTGCAGACCTTATGGATTGTGTCAGTCAGGTGGTGAGTGATGGCATTTGGTCCAGGAGTCATAATTGCTTTTGACAGATGGATAATGATTGGTAAGAAGAGTGTGTCCTGTGTGCAGCCACACACTGGAAAGTGAGAGGAGATTGTCCAAGTGAATGGGGAATCACTTTGGGATTCTCCTCATTAAATTCCATTCATGTGATCGCTCGGCAGCGCAGACTCTCATTTCTGAGTCATACTTGTTCTCAAATTGCTGTAAAAGAGGGTTAAAGGCCATTTTGTGTCTTTTTTTATTTTATTTTTTTTACCAATTTTGTGAGGTTGGATAAGAGTGAATAGAAAAATGAATGTGTGTGTGCACATGCAAAAGTACAGTTTGAGTGTGTGCTGGGGTGTAGGCACACTTCAGATGGTATTTGTTACCCCAAGATGTCTAGATGTTTTGTCATCAGTCTTTTAAACTGTATGCTCATATGAGTGCATCTGTGCACTTAATTCATCAGCAAACTTGCACTGTGTGTTTACTGGAAACTCACAGAGCTGATCTTCTCCCCCGAGATCTTCTATGAGGCTTTGAAAGTTCTCTGCGTCTAATCTGTGAACTGGCATGTCAGATTTTAAAGTTAGTTGTATCTTTGTAGTGTAAGCTTTTATTCCAGATTTCTTTTGTAACTTCAAAACTAAAACTCAAATGCATGGGCAGTGATAGCCTAGATGTTAGGTCTTTAGAGATTGGAAATTTGAGCTCTACTTTGGGGAAAGTTAAAGACCCTATACCTTTCTCTTCCCAAATATCTTTGAGTATCTGCCTTAAGCAAGCTTCTGATCCCCCAGCTGTGCCATTGGAGTCACTTAGTTGCTGATATACTGTATAAATGACAGTACTTTTGTAGCTGTAGGTTTAAGATGGTTTGGATGTGAAGCAAAGCATTGCTGAGAAAGATTATGTGTTTGCAGTCAAGCTTCCCTGAATCATTAAAGGTTAAAAACAAGGAGTGTGATCAATACATCTCTGGGGAAAAAGGTCTGGGTAGACCGCTGTGACTGTGATGAGAAATACAAGACCTCAGGACTCAATAACACAAAGCAGAAGGGTACAACCTCTGCAGAATTCTAAGTTGCGTTCAGCAGGATCTTGGTTTGAACTCCAGGCTGCAGACTGTGGTGTTTCAGGCCAGGCAGAAGGAGCATCTGGCAGCTGTGTTGATTTGGAGCTATTTCCACTGAAGCGTGCAGGAGAGGCTCTGGAGGGAAGAGCAGCAGCAGTGGAGGAGGTGTCCACTGTTTGGATGAGGGACCCGCCTTCAAATTGTGTGTCTCCTTGTTTTCTAGACCAGGGAGACTTTATCACCAGAAGCTGTGGGGCAGGTGACAGACCACCAACCAGCTTGTCTCCTTTCATTCGGATGGCACATCAGTTGGAAGGTTACCAGCTATAGATGCTCGCTTTATTACATTTATTGTACGATGTATCAGTATCTGCAAAGGTTGCTTCAATAATGCTTTTAAATCCTTTTGCAAAGGCTTGTGATTTTGTGTGTGAACTTGTCAGAGAATCAGGCTTTTATCACAATGAAGCTTTCAACATTTTATCTTACCACAAGAGGCCCGACCATCTGTCTAGCAGGATTAGTTTTATGAGCAAGTTTCCTGTTTTTCTGTTCATAAAAAATTGGATTTTGGGGGGTGCATGCACTAGCTCCAACTGGGGAAAAAGTACACATTGTCTGACCCTTGCCATGGATTAAGAAACAGCAGTAGGGTCTGGTTCCTGCAAACACCCGCTGTTAAAACCTTGCCTGCTTCCGCCACTGCCCACCATAATTCGATTCCTCTGCCAAAATGCTTTATTTCACTCCAAGCACATGTTTCCCAATGAAATGCTCAGTAATTTTACATATTTTCGAAGGCCTAATTGTTCTTGCAGAAAAATCACAGAATTATTGCCCTATGTTCAGGCAGGACATCTAAGTCATTGGTGCCACATCAGCCAATTCTCAGCTGAAACACAAATCACTTTCAGCACATGAAACAAGGCTGTTCATATAAGGTGTATCCATGCAGTTCATACCTTCCTGCTCTGCTGCGGACTGGTTGAGCTGTGCACTGCCTCCACCATCACACCCTTCCTCCAGTGTGGTTCCTGTCGTCTGTTTCTGGAGGCGTTTCTCTTGAAGCTATGTCTTCCATATCTCGGTGATATGTGTCTGCTTGGCTCTTTTCTGACACCCCTGGGGTTTGATTGTGCTCTCATCAATCATTAATAGGCTGGGAACACCCCAGAGAGCAGAACCAGTACCGCCAAACATAACTGTGTAACCACTTGTACAACAACTGTTTTAACTCCATAACGAGACATAAAATTCCTGGCTGAATCTAGGTTAGACTTTCCAGCAGAAGTGGTAATTACATAGGGTTGGATGACATTACAGCTAGGTTGCATCACTGGTGATGCTTTAGAAATACCGTACGTAAGCTGTAAAGGAGGTACAATACACTCTGACATGTGCTGTATATTATCTGAATCACCTTCCTCTGTCTGTTCTCGTCTCAGTTCTTACATTCTGATCTTATATATTCACAGAACAGTGTGTCGCAGTGAAGACGCCAGGCTGTAGGGTAAAAATGTTGACATATGGCTCTATATCAAGCAAATTTTGCTTCTCTAAATCAGCAAAACACAGAAAAAAAGGAGAGTAGCAGAAGGTCAAACACATGGAGTGGGCATCATGCGGTGAAGAGCAGAGAGATGTGTGTGTGTGTGTGTGTGTGTGTGTGTGTGTGTGTGTATGTGCGTATATGTTTGTGTATTCGCTGACAGTCAGAGCAGTGGCAAGCTTTTCTTGTACACTGATGTATGTGTTATCTCAGCAATCTTTGTCCATTTGATTTCACCCCTCTGTGCTGTGTGCATCTTTTGTGTGTGTGTGTGTGTGTGTGTATATCTGTGTGTGTTCGTTTCCACCCCCGTGCATGCTCCATATGAGCATGCAGAGCGAAAGGAAGTGGACCGCCACATGAGCATGAATAAAAAAATTGCATCGAAGCTTGAAAACAGTTTGATATATCAAGACTTGTTCTGAATGTCAATGTCCTGTTGCCTCCTCACAGACGCCGGTGTACAGCCACCTGTACCTCTGTCTGATAATGCTCTGTCATACTTCAGGCATCAGGGTAAATCTCTTGGGGGTTTAGCGGAGCTGAACCAAACCGTCTTCAGTATAAGTCACTCTCAGGCTGCCTCGGAGGAACTAAGGAGCTCTGCTAGCTGATCTAGCCCGGCCTCCTCCTTGGGCAGGAGGTGTTTGTGCCAATGTGACCTGACAGAGGGAGGGAAAATATGTCTTTTAGCAGACTGTGAGCTATAATTAGCACAGTACGTGTCTTTAATCAGTACACAAGGTCAGAAGAAATGCTGGGCAGTGAACAGCACCAAGTAGCCTCCTTTACCTCTGGCATCCTGAATGTATTGTGACGCAGACTAGAGCTGCATCTAACGATTATTTTTATTATCAATTAATCATTTGGTCTATAAAACATTAGAAAACAGTGAAAAATTCATCATTACTGTCTTGGTTTGACAGACCAATAACCAAATCCTTAAAGTATTCAATTTATTATAAGACCAAGAAAAGTGGCAAATTTTCACATTTGGGAACCTGGAACAATCAATTTTTGGAATTTTTGCTTAAAAAATAACTTTTAGTCGATTATCAAAATAGTTGCTGGTTAGTTTTCTGCCAACTAATCGATTAATCATTGCAGCTCTAATGCAGACCTGATTGCAGGCTTTGTGGGTTACCTAAATATGGCCGTAATGTTCTTTATCATAAATGTTATTAGCCATCAGTAAGGTATAACTTTTTTGGTATATTCCAGTGTTGCTGATTTATTGATATTCATATTAAACAAAGTAATGACAGGTGGTGGAGTAAGATCAAGACCCCTTTTTAATTCAGTTCCATTCAAAACACTTAATCC
Organism: Maccullochella peelii; assembly: GCA_002120245.1. Classification (NCBI taxonomy): domain Eukaryota; kingdom Metazoa; phylum Chordata; class Actinopteri; order Centrarchiformes; family Percichthyidae; genus Maccullochella; species Maccullochella peelii. The sequence continues at coordinate 44,878 of LKNJ01003067.1, read as the reverse complement.
GTCCATCACAGTGCAATTTGAGGCAAGCAGGTTTGCAAACACAACAACATATGAAGACAAAATACAACATACGATAGTGTGGAGATTAAAAGGAAGAAAGAGAAATCTGAAAACACAATGATGATGTAATGACAGTGGCCAATCTACTGGCCAACAGTGTCTAACACCATGAAGGCACAGCATGTGAAAAAGCACAAAAAGTACATTTTTCAATCACAAAGTAAATTGATCATCTGCAGTACAGCAACTGTTCACAAGTCATATGGCTTCTGGAATAAACTTCCTCCTCTTTGTTATATATACGCTTGCCACATATAAAAAATATAATAATCATCTATTCTATATATTTTAGGAGAAGACACTATACTACTATACACATACTAAACTATACTAAACCAACCAATTGGGACAAGCCATTGCCTAATATCGATAGAATATACCATATAATGTGTCAGTTTCTGTGACGTTTTCTTCTCAAAATTAATTTAAAATCTGAGTTGTTTTAGGATTCATAGCTGCTTCTTTAAGTTCAATTACTAGTTTGAGTACACGTTTTATATGACTATGCATATTTAGAATGTTGAAAAGGATATCAAAAGATATCAGATATAAAATAATGCACACCTTCTGGCCAGTCAGATTCAAATTAAGGTGATTTTATTTATCACCCTCGATTTGGATGAGGAAAAAAACAAGAATGGGTCATGGTATAAAAAACAATTATATGTGATTAAGTTTGCAGCCCAAATTGGGTTTACCATAGGAGGGTAAGCAATCTGATGCCATACCTTTAACGTTATCTTTAACATTTGATTTGTTCAATTTGTCCTAAAGGGCAAAAAGGTATAGCAAGAGAGAGAGAGAGAGAGATTTAAGCTGTAGATGCCACTACTCTGTGGCTCTGTATAGCTAGATCAATACTCTATCAACCAGCACTGAGTTAGAGTTCAGCCCCATTTGTCTTTTTGTCTTTTTGTCTTCCTGTTGGTTCCAGTGGCTCACTGCTCTCCACACAGGCCTGACAGACGGGAGAAAATACATTGTGACTTCCTCTATTGACAGATAACAGGATGGAATCAACATGAGAAATTACTTACTCACTCTAAGGACACTTTTAAGTCAGTTAGTTAGTCTACTGTAGGTATACATACAAGAGAGATACATTAAAATTTAGAAAATTAGATAACTTCTGCCTGTGCATCTGGCACTTCTAGCAAACCTCGACACTCAAATTAGCCCAATTAAAATCTATAATCATTTGCAAAAGCAATTTCAAGAACAGCTTGTCCTAGGTTTTTGTATGCTGCCATGATATCCCATTAATTTTGTAAGGTTTAGTCATTTACATGCCGGTTTAAGCCAACAGGATACATTATGTTTCCTGCTTCGACAACACTCCTCTACTTCACTCTGAGCTAATGAGGCCATTTGTCTTCTGATGCCCAGGAGAATGTGCTTATCACTGCATTACCTATTAAGCTTCTCATGGCCTCCAAATGGAAAGAGCTGTCATTAATATCCTTCATGGTAAAAAAAAAAAAGTTTCTTTAAGGGGTTAGGGTGTATGCATATGTGTGTGAATGTCAGATGACTGAAGGCTGTCTGCTGATCTGCTCTTGAACATCACTGACTGATTGAGTGAGCTCAGTTCTTGACAGGGTCCATTAAAAATTTCATCCAGGAGCCTTGCGCTCACACTTAGTCACACGTAAGGTTTCACCAGTATGATTTTTTGAGGCTTCCTATTTGGTATTTTGTACCAATGTTTAATACCTTTGACTATTTAGAGGCTAAGAAAATCTCCAAAAAATGTTTTATGTTTTGCATCAAATTATATTCTTGCCACAGTGAAAAATACTCTCAATTTGGATTATGTGATACTGAAAATTCAGTCTACAGCCATGCTAGCGGCTTTATGATGCTGTACTTAGGCACAGCTGTGCTTTGAGCTAAATTCTGATGTCAGCATGCTAACAGGCTCACAAAGACTATGCTAACATGCTGGTGTTCAGCAGGTATAATGTTTTCATGTTCATTATTGCTGTTTAGCGTGTTATTGCTAACATTTCCTAGTTAGCACTAAACACAATTTACAGCTGAGGCTGATGGGAATGTTTTTCAGGAATAGAGTTGTGAAGTCAGAGGAGCTTTTTCGGGCAGTTCCAGAAGTAAAATTCCCAGTCATTTTCCTCATAGACAATGTTACAGGACTCACAGTTGGAGCACTTATAATGGCTTGAATGGATGGTTAAGTCATCAGTACAAAACATTCACAAATATATCTGTTTTTTTGATAAAAAGTTGATGATACAAGCCTGTGTGCGCCACTAATGGCGGTTGGAAGCTAACAATTATAGAGTTAATTAAACTGACAATACATAATCTGTAGCTTAAAAACCAGTAAAATTTTGAATTAATTCAACAATGTTGGCACTGTGTTTTCTTCACAAATTAAAGCTGGGGTAGGCAAAATCTGTGCAACATATGCAAAACCTTCCGCCTCTCTCTGCTGCCTCGTATCGCTCCGGTAAGCCCCTCCCACCAAACCCACAGCTTCGACCGGCAGCCGCAGGAGTTTGTTACCCTGCGAAACCTTATCCCTCGTAGTTCTCACTCTCCACGACGTGAACCTCACCGAGGCCGCGGTCCCTCCCGCCGCGACTTGTCTTTTTAAAGACGCCTGTCCAGCGCTTTGCAGCCGCAGAGCAGAGCGCCCCAGGCTTCAGAGGCAGCTGCAACGCCGTCCAGCAGCGGGATGAGAGGCTAGTACATCACACAGACACCACCGTCCCCCCTCAAAAGTTATTCCCCACTGTTTGTCATCATGCCTCTTTACCATGTCGATATGAGCGTGATGGCATCGAACATAATGAGCCCGAAGCTCCGTGTGGAGCTGGGACGTATACTATATGCCGCTGTAGGCAAAGAAGGTGTTGGAAATTCTTCACAAGTTGCAGGATTTTCTGCCATTGAATCAGGCTTGAAACTGCATTTGTAGCTCAGCCAATACGAACACACCGTCTCTCTGAAATAACCTATGATTGGTCAAAGTCTCCCGTCACGGGAGAGATTTTCTGAAGCCTGAAAACAGAGCCAAGAGGAGGGGCAGAAGTTTTTTCTCAGACAACTTGAATTGCAATATGCTTTACGGTTATTATGGAATTTTTGCCCAATGATGCAAAAAAATACTGCCTACCCCACCTTTAAACAGTGAAGCATTGTGTTGAATTTGCTATCGCTCTGAATTCATTACCTCTGACTGGCTTTCTTTTCCATGGCAATGGCGGCCAAGGCTTGTGGGTTTTGTAGTATTTTAAGCTGTCCACCATGCCAAACTGACAGACAAAACATGATTTCTCAGAATCAAAGCTGAAATTATTAAAACTTGTGGCCATTACATAAATCAATATGACTACATTAACTGGGAGAGTCCCATTTTCCTGGGTAAATTAACTTTGAGGATATCATTAAAAGATAAACTTGAAATTGGAATACAAAATGGAGAGAAACACTTCTGGACCAAAGTGGTGGACTGACCGACCGACCAGCTGAAATCATATATCAGTCAAATTAGTGGTGAGCAAATCTGTCCCCATATCTCATAATCATAGAAAGCTCAACATCAACCCAATGTAACTGTAAACCCACACTGTATATAGGTCTATCATGCACGTCCACATTAATTGCGTTTAAGAAAAATGAAAAGGATTAGAAATGTTGACAACATCGGCCCCCAGAGGAGAAGGCTTCAGGTGGGGTTGTCAGAGCGTGGAGCTCCTTCCCACTGTACCTCCTCCAGGAGACATAACATGGCTGGGTGAACTCCCCTGTGCACGGCCCTCATTCTGTCTGTGTCACATCCCATTTGTAATGCTCACGATAGGCGATGCACACAACACTGAATTGCTATTGTCTTAATTTTTTTATTAGATTTTTCTCAGATGTACTGGAGCTGTGTCTCTGTGTAAAAGTCTACCATTTATAGTCGAACAGGCAGACACAGTGTGTGTGTGTGTGTGTGTGTGTGAGAGAGTGAGTGGGTTTACATGAGTGCAGTGCATGTCACAGGGATTAACGTTCAGTAAGTGCTATCCCTGCCATCTACAGTAATATTGCCAGTTTTTATTCAGTATCACACTTTCCATTAGGATTCCATAAAGCATTATTACTGTGTATGTCATTCCCCATCTCTGCTGCTATTACTCACTTCTGTTTTTTCTCGGCTTTCTATCTGAAGACTCGCCTTCTTCTCCTTCTCCTGTCACTTTCCCCTTCAGCCCGTCCTCACGAGCCTAACATTTAAAACCTTTCCTAATTAAAACAGAAAGTCATTCCAAGCAGATGGCATGAGCTGGCCTAGGTAATTATTGCCAAGTGAACCATGGCCCCTGTAGACCTTCACTGAAATGAGTAGCAAGCTCAGTTGGATTGGGTAAGAAGCTCAGTGAGACGCTGCACAACGTGGGCACATCTGACCCGCAGAGGCCACGAACCGGATCAACGTGAGATTTTCAAGGTCTTTGTCGTGCGATCAAATAAAAGTCTTGAGCACAGTCTTAACCAGCACGTTCTGCTTTGCCTTGGGTTCTCAATTCTGCCCTCAGCTCTCTTTTTGCTCATCTCATGGGAGTCAGATTAATTAATTAATTGAATAAGAATTTTAATGTGTATGTCTTCCAGGATTTGTAGGATATTATGAATCTAATTATTCTGTTGCCTTTAAACCTGGTATTATGCCTCGGGGTCTCTCGGTGTGTGTCTCTCGCTCTCTTACACCACCACACCTACCTACATGAGTGCTAAATAGGTTTTGAAAATATGCACGCAGTATGCGAATGCATGTGTGCTTGTGTGTGTTGTTCCAACACATGCATACACTTGAGAGAGGTGTTGGTTAAAAGGATGTCACAATCCTCGTTTGCCCCATAATCATCCGTCTTCACCTTAACAAAGGCCCACATTCCTGCTCTTTAATGAGAACACAAGTGGCACTTAAGCTGCACTCTGGAAAACCTATGCGCTTTATGTGATCTAAGAAAAATAACAATCAAAAATATGGGGTGGGGTTTTGTGGTGGCAAACTTAGAGCGCTGGGTTAGTGAAGGGAGAGACCTGAAGGAACAAAGGGAGGAAAGGGAATGTTTGTCTCAGTAGTTTAATGGGGTCAGTTCATTACGTTTAGCAGGAAAAAGACAAGAAAGAATGTTAATTGACATTTTTGAAGTGAAGTGAAACAAGGCTCGCTGATTGTGGTTACAGGCTGAAAACACATTTACCGCTGAAAGACGTGTCCTATTAGAGTGACACTATTGGGCAATTCATAATTTTCTTTTGATAGCGTCAACAATCCAAGATGAGCCTTTATCATTTTGACTTTGGCACTCTGACACAGGAGATAATTGAGAATTGGGCAATTAAACAAGATTTAGAATTAGAGACAAGCAGTTTCTAAGCCGAGTGCTTCTCGGTGGCAGGCATCATGTACTGTAGCTGCTGGACCTGAGCAACAAGACTTACAATCACATCACAGATAACGCTTAAGTGACCCATACTTTAAATGTGATAATTAGATTTCAGTGGGATTGTATGCATGTGGAAAGACGGCCAGAGAAAATGAGACAGGAGGGGAACAAGGGTCTATAGCTGATCCCACTTTTGTCCACTAATTGAGATGAGACAAGCTATGTGTTGATAGAAATACTAATATTTTTCATCTAGATAGTACAGGTAAGACAGTAATAAAACATTGTTGCAGAAAGTGACGTTGCATCAAGTGCAGCATGGGGGATTTTTGGGAAAGAAAGACACTGCTAACTAATGATGGAAATGAAGAGAGTTACAATAGAGATTTTCATTAAAAGGAGAAAATAATGTAACATATGATACAACATGTGTTTGTCTGCTACCTCATTAATAATTCAGCAATCATTTATTGATCGCCTCTGGTGTGCTCACATCTTTTTTTTACCAAGGTAAGGACGGCTGGATCACACATAGACATGGTCATAAATGATAACTGCATTAACAAAAGTCTCTGGAAACCCTCCATCTTGGCTGAGAAGATTTGACTGAAGTCAGCACCTTTACACTTACATGCCTCTGTGACAAGCAACCAAGCGGGGCCAGCAGAAATTCCCATCTCAAGTGAATGCAGCTTAAAAGCACACTGTTTGGTGCCGTTGTTCAGTCAAAGTTTGGTGCACATTTTCAGACAGTCTCTCCTGGAAGACATTCAGAATATTGCCCTTGGTTGTTCACATGAAAAGTGGCTGAAATAGTTGTGTAAAGAGTGAACTTCTCTCTCTAGCTCTCTTTTTTTCAAACTGTCCTTTCCCACCTCCATGCTGAAGGCCAATCATGAATGAAGAGGGTGTGAATGTTGGACTTTCGGTTTTGAAAATTTACAGAATTTGGACGCAGCCCCACCTAATCTGACCTCGTAAATCTGCTCCCGACGTGAAGAAAACTTTCCTCTTGCTCTTCTATCATTAGTCCATGCCATTTTTTTTAACCATACACCACCACAACAGCAGCTAGTAAGGAATAACTTACACATGCTCAGGGGGAGGTGTAGATTTAAAGTTCTATCTTTATTCTACGTTGTAACTAACTTGTGTGATGCAGCCCATTTGGACTAAGTTAACTTATCTTCAAACTAATGCTACTTTCAAACTGACACACACTTTTTTGCCCTTTGATACCAAGGTCAAGAAAGAGCAGGAGTTGTAGAGGTGCGAGCAGAGTCAGATTAGTGTGAGTGCAGCAAAGAAAGACTCTTGAAAAAAACACTGCCTGCTCTCTTTCCTTACAGCCCCTCAGCTAAGCTTAAGCTCCCTGCACATCTCTAAACGCTCTATCTAATTTAAAGCATCGGAGCCAAGATGGGGCCGGCGTAGGAACAGTTGCGGCTGGCTTTTAGTGATTTATTGGACTTTACTGCAGGTCCTCCTGGAGTAACAGGCTGAGGAAATTGAATGGCTCTGACCTCTGTCTGCTTCTGGCTCTCTGGCCGAGCTCGCAGCCCTGTGGCTACAGGTGGAGAGTGTGTCTTTTTTTTGTGTGTGAAGTACATGTTTCTCTGTGAACACAGCAGGTTAGCAAGATTTGGGTAGCAACTGTGATAAGCTCTGGGCTGTTGCGTGAAAATTTTGATCACTCTCGGTTTTCTTCTTTCTGCTTAAACGGGCCTTCTTCCTGACATGTTTTTGATTTCCAAGTCTCAGCACGCTTGACGTGTTTATCAGCCCGTGCCCTTGCTGGCTTGTAGCTTTCTGTGGTATGCAGGTTTTGGAGGTAAAAGGTTTAACCTCCCGTGCTCGCAGTGTTCAGCAATCAGCATCTATTTCACTGCTCTGTGATGGAAAACCTGAAGGAGAGATTAGAATTTTGGAGACTCGCAGATGGACGAGGGGTGGGGGGGTTTAACAGAGTCAAGAAAATATGGAAAGCGGAGATAACTAGTTAGGGATATCAGCAGAGAGAGCAGTGGAGAGTGCTGCATAGGAATGAAGTGAGAGATGTCTCCTCTGATGAGAGGGATTCAGAGAATGTGACCAGTTTCATGACTGACCATGCGCTCTCCCTGTCATATTGTCTTCACAGTTCACACTTCCTATTCTCACTGTTATTCTCTGTGCGTGTTTCTCTCTCTCTGAGCAGCCAGGAAGACATGCGCCCCCGCAGAGTTTGCCTGCTTAAATGGCCAGTGTGTCCCGGGACGCTGGCGATGCGACGGGGAACCAGAGTGTCCCGATGGCTCTGATGAGGCAGAGGAGACCTGCAGTAAGTGAAACCATTCAGCTGCTCATCTCAAGGACATCTTTAAAGGATACTTTCAGTTTATTGCAACTTATCTTTGTAGGTGTGACCATGGTTTTTGTTACTCTCTAAATTAACCGCTACAACAATGTCTGTCAGGGCAAGAAACACCAAGTGGTCAGACCATCAGCCAGGTTGTAAACAAGCCAAATGTTTAGCTACACTATCTAAACCAGGGGTTCCCAACCTGAGGGGCATGTCCCCTCACAAGAGGTTCTACAGAGGTTCTCATCTATGGGGTTGTGAGATGTTTATTTGTTTTTTTTTTGTTTTGCTTTTGTCTTGTGAAATTCTGCATAGTTTATCTCTTCAGGCCTAAAAAAATAGTTAAAAAGAAACATTCTAATAAGGGAAACATGCAGCCTGAGGTGAGGGGTTGCAAGTAGACGTTAAGATGTCACAAGCAAAAAAAAAAGATCTAAACTGCTTTATTTGGAGGTAAAACCAAAAGTGAGTACACCCACAATGTCAGTTATAATCCCTTTTTGCACAGGAAGATTTTTGCAAAAGTAACATCAGGAAATTGTTCCATAAACTGCGGTAGATGTTGACAACGGGATAATGATTATACCGTTCACCTTTTTCTTTCGAATACATTTGGCTGAAACCTGTATGATTGTCAGACTGCTGGTGCTTCCTGCCCATTGGACTTTAGTGACATCATTACCAGATCTCAGAATTTAACTTGATGTTATTATTGATAATGGACAAAACTACGAAAGTAAGAACCAGGTCATATGAAACTGGAATTTTACTTCAAGGTTTTTTGGAATCATCGTCTGTGCATCAGGATAAGCTGTCACACCTTCACCTCGACTTAATCTGACTCTGTATTCGGGTAGCTAATTTCCCTTGTTTTGTCGGCTCCGGTGGCCGTTCAGCCGCCTCGCCTGCCTCTACTCGCCCACGCACTTCAATACTCAATGCTGTCTGATGCTGAATGCAAGAAAAGCCTCTATTAGCTCTCTGCTGAGCTATTAGAGCTGAGGATCTGTGGCTGGCTCACTTTAGCCTGTGCAAGTCTAGTTCACCCACACACTGGCCCTGATGGGTGGTTATGGTAGTATAGTTGACGTCTCCACAACCAAGCAGGGGCTCAAGAGTGGGAGACTTGAACCAGTTATTAATTGTTTTCTTTCTTTCTTAAATGCTAATTTCTTTTTTCTCCCATGGCTGCTTGCTTCTCTCTTGGGGTTACAGATATCAGACGGAACTGAAAGCACGGTACTGATAAATAATGATGTCTCAGGGAAAAGCAGAGAGTATCCACTCACTGGAATATAGCACCAGAAATGTGTTACACTGAACAGTTGTTCCGACCCTACCAGGTCTTCATCTTCATCTGGCAAATGTTATCCTCACAGTAATACATCCATCCATTATCTATACTGCTTATCCTTAGAGGGTCGCGGGGGGCTGGAGCCTATCCCAGCTGACATTGGGCAAGAGGCAGGACTGGACTGGTTGCCAGTCGCCACTGAAATTTACCTAACCTGCATGTCTTTGGAGGGTGAGAGGAAGCCGGAGTACCCAGAGAGAACCCACGCGGACACGGGGAGAACATGCAAACTCCACACGATTCGAACCGAGAACCCTCTTGCTGTGAGGCGACAGTGCTAACCACTGCACCACCGTGCCGCCCCCACTGTAATACATTTACAGTAAAACAAGATCTGATATCTCCACACTGCCTCTATCTGTTTTTAAGTGTGGTAAGATCTACACAGAGGCATTAACATTAACTGCCCCATTAAAAAAAAGAACTGTGACTTTGACTTCAGCCAAACCAGGTGAGTGTGGCACCAACAAATATTTTGATTTGACTCTGCGAACTAAGTTTCACTAAGTTTACCTTTAGATTATATCTCTAATCGTCCGTATAAATTCGGAGCAAAGTTTCATGTAGGCATTATTTTGAAATTTTACAACATACTTGAAATCTAAATTGTTCATTTCTCACCCAAAAAAATCTTAATCAAACTCTGGTGACACATGAACATCAGTTTCTTACTATGATTGATGGGGTCCTACATGAACAAACAATTCTAACAAAGTTGGATCAGCTGTAGTTATTTTACAGACATTTTAGTTTTTCTTTTTTTCCCCTCTGTTCTACTCACTGATTTGAAGTGGGCGGGGCTCAGTTGGTCATAGGTGATGTCACATACTCTTGTGCACCAAGGAAGTGTGCTGGGCTTTGAAGCCAATTTGACATAGTGGCCAAACGGTGTAATTACAACTTCCAGCTCTGTCACGTGATGCACACTTACACAATTTTGTGAAACATTGTGAAAGAGACATCTGTAAATCAGCGGATAATTTTTTTTTTTTTAAGTACATCAACTCCCCAGTACGAACACTTAAATAGCCCTTATTTAAATCATTATGCCCTAAAAGTTGTAAAATTCACTAATAGGGCTAATGTGGGCCGCACAATGTGAAAGCTATGTGGAAGATCCGGGTAATTTTTGACTTCATGCGCCACTAAGTAACTTTCATAGGAATGAACGGGGCCCTGCCTCTGTATCCAGTTCTCTTTACATCCATGATCTGATGACAGTTGGTGGGTTGTTTGGTCACTGTCAATGAAATCTGATCAAACTGCACCCACACACTCCGGATGAAGCAGATTAGTTGAGTTTTTGAGTGTTAATAATAATAATAATAATAATAATAATAATAAACAAAGAGGTTGTTTTTTTTTTACTTTTATTGGTGCTTATGTAACCATGATTATTTAATTTTATGCAGATTTGAAGCCAAGTTTTGAAAGACTTTAACCGTTTGCTCCCACCCATCGCTGCTGTTTTGATGTGAAAGACATGCTGGGATACAGTACTTGTCTGCCCTAAATTCAAATTCCCAACTGGACTGACTTGGCTAAATGTGGACTTTTATGTGGACTTGGGCCATGACTGATGACGTTTGGAAAGTCTACAAGAACAGGAAAAAATCCACTGCCAATTTGAGAAAATGTAACATCCAGATATTTTGGTTCTACCCACCATTATCATGCTTTGATCTTTACACTATTTTTTTTTTTTTAAGTTATTGTGTGAGGGAATTAAAGTGCACCATACAGAGCGGGAAATGAATCAAGAAAAAGCCGAATTAATCTTTCAGAGGATATTCATTCTAGTTTTGTTGCATTTTATTGGCTGTGGATGTGTGGGTCGGTTTGATGAATAATGTAGCAGCCGAGCAAAGCTTCTAATGTCACCCCCCAAAAGTTAAGTGCAAGGAGGGAGACCTCTGAGGGATAACAAGTTTATATTGGAAATCCAATTAAAGATAAATGAAGGAAGGATTCATCTCTTGGCGGCAGAATAAAGAGATAGAGATCTGGGCAAACAAGAAAGCCATTTATATGGAAATCCCATACGTATTCATATGATGTTGTAATGTAAAAACACCAACAGTGACAATTTTATTCCTCTCTGCAAATTAAGGAATTTTCTGGTTTTATCTTTTTAAGGTGTAGAGTGATATTTGTTATCTTTTTACTGTGCTGCAGGAAAAATGGAAACATTTATGTCCTCCTCCTTCCTCCTAAAAGTCAAACTGTAACGCAGGTAGTCCTCACCACTGTGCAGCCCTCCTGATTATGTGTTCGGATGAGAAGTGTCAGATTGAGGCTGTATCCTGAACAGAGGGACTGTTAATGAGATCCACTTCATCACAGCTGTCTTTCAGTTTGAGTGGATCCAACTGTTCCATAATCACACTGAAGAGAGAACAGAAGTGGAAAAAAAAGGACTCAAGGATGGACATTGTGCAAATATGCATGCAGCATCTTAGGCAACAGCAACCAACCTACTCTTGAATGACTCTCTTACCATCTGTATCATTAAACTCATTTCACCGGTAGATTACCTGTCTGTGGCGACTAGTTAGTAAGAGTACAAAGCTATAATGAGAACTGTACATCGGTCAGGGAAAACCTCTTGATGTGCTGTATTTTTCTGATTAGGGTGAAGATGCATAAAACGACCTCTGACATGAAAATTTTGCATATCCACTCTGAAATATCACCAGCATCTGCATTTTGCTTAAAGGGGAACTCAGGTATTTTTAAACCTGGGCCCTATTTTTACAAATTTTGCCACTGACAGGCTCAGATTGTTATTTGAAGTGTCTGACAACATTATGGATGCGGATCGCTCTCTGTACTCCAGCACAGCAAACTCTTCTCTCCAACTCTGACTCACGTTTCCACCATCGTCTTCCTGCAACAACTCAACCTCTGGCGAGATTTCAGAGCAAGACTTTTCCTTCAGCGAGACTTCTGTTTCTGGTTAAACAAAAAGGATCTTACTCTTTAACAGAAAGATCTGTCTCTGTAGGGAGCCTTTCCATAATGTTGTCAGACACTTAGAATAAAAATCTGAGCCTGTCAGTGGCAAAAACAAGCACTTTTGGTGGACTACTTTTCACCGGCGCAATTGCCCCAAAGGATTACGTTGCAGCCATTGCAGCCCGTTCAGGGATGCCAGCGGAGGTGATCTACTGGACCAATTCCAAAACTTTTATTAGTTAGTATTTGTAATAATAGGGCCCAGGTTTAAAAATACCGGAGTTTCCCTTTAACATCCCAATCCCATGCAACAAGTCAAAAGCTACCAAGCTTGACATTTATCAATTAAACTTTGCTAAAGTAAGTCTTGTTCTGCTGTCTTAACAGCGGAAGGGAAAGGTGGGATTTCACACAGATTGCATCCAATCTTTAATGTGATAGAGATATGAAATTTGCAGTTATGTAAATAGCCCGCTGACTGCTCAACTGTTTTACACGGTCTAATTACATATAGCACAGCATACATCGTAATGCATCATGCTCCAGTTATGCTAAAGTCTGATAAGCCGGGCTGTACTCTCACATGCAGAAAACCCTCATCTTGTCATTCAGTTTGCCTCCAACTCTCCTGTACTTTCTGTCTATTTCAGTTTCACATCTGCACAAACATATAGTACGCACTCACATCTGCACACCCACGCACACACTCGGCTATGGCATTTTGGATTCGGTGCTGCAGACATCTGTGCACACAATCATTCTGGCTCACTGAGTGGATTCCCAATTACACGCTGGAGTAGCGTTACACTGCCCTATTACGAATTCAAATTCGGGCCACACGGAGTTACTCGCGAGCTCTGAAAAATGAATGACTCTCTGGAGAAACATGTGAAGTGCCAGAGCTCATAGTTTTTGTATTCGGTTAATGTGTAATCAAGGAGGAACTGGGCCACCGCAGCCAGCTGTGCAGCGGCTTCTCTGCTCCCTGGCCAAAGCAGTGACATTTTTATGCACTCTTAGTTGCCCAAGTCACTTTTAAGAATTTAACAAGAGGTGTGGGGTGGGGTGTGGTGGGTGTTAGCTACTTGACCCTATCTGGCAAAATTGCTGAGTTCAGCTCAGTTTTGCATGTCAGTTTGTCCTCTTTGCTTTTAAGTCCATTTCTATGAGTTGACAGGCGTGAGGGAACTTCACAGTGTTTCATCTTTCTTGAAGGCTCTTTCATTATGTGAGGACTTGAACCCTGAACTGGTGTATATTTGCAAAATGTGGATCATTCAGACAAATGGAAATTTTCTTTTTAAATCCACCACATTGTGGTTTTTCAATTTGGTCTTTTAAGTGTTATGTAATGTTTAAGTGCATTATAGATATTTCTCTGAAAAGGGTTGTGATGAAAACTTCTCCTATAAACCTCTTCATTGATATTGAGCTTCAAACCCCGTTGAGCTTTTTCTGGTGGAGTTAATAATGAAGCCTCGCTTTTTTATTGACTTTATAATGGGGAAGATTTTCTTGTAAAGATGTTTGCATTGCACATACTGGATGGTACAGTTCTCTGTGTGTTTAATCCTTTGGATTTCCTTTCATGTGGAGATGTGGATTGTTACAGTATGAGAGAACTGTTCGCAGGTAAATTTACTGTAGGCTGTTTATGTTGACACAGCTGATAAGAATAGGCAAACGCACACACACTGAACGCACTGCATAGATGTATACTACATTTGCTATGTGGCTCTTACGCATAGTCTTCGCTTTGTAGGTGGTGTTTTTCTGTCTCTTCTGTCTCCTCTTTCATACTTTGTTGCATTGTGTTGATGTGTTATACAAAAGTAGGTTTACCAGCAGAACCTGGTTCATTTTCAAGTTACTATATTATGTGGGTAAACTCACAACCACGGCTGATCACAATTTCATAAATTGTAGAGCCTGACAATGTTGGAATTTTGAGGCTAATACTATAATTCATAATTTAGAGTTGTAGTAGTAGATTGTGTTTGTTTTCTCCAAAAACAAATTCAGAACATTGACCTCTTTCGTTTTGAAACCTATTGGCTTCTACAGTTTTGTCTGTCCATTAGTTGAAAATAAAATTCAGCAAGATGATCAACACATATAGTGATTCTTTAGCTTTTCTGCCACAGGAGTCCTGCCTTCTCCCCTTTTTGTTTTGGGGAAACAAACATTTAGCATCAATGTTTTTGGCAATGATCACACAAATTTGTCAGGATTAGTAGTGATAGAGATATATACTGAGGTGGGATATTTACAGGACAATAACAGGAGCTACTAGATGACAGTAGGACTGCATTTGCAGCAGGATCACTTTCATTATCTATCAGTTATTTTCTCGAATCACAATTTCCTAATTATAATCACATAAAACAAAAAAAGCATCTGATCCTCACATTTGAGAAGCTGCATTTTTGCTTGAAAAAGGACTTTTTTCAAGCAAAATCATTTGACAAATCGATTTAGCAACTAATGTCGATTGCAGCTCTAGACGACAGTAAACAAAGTTTGAACAGTAACATTGTAAAAATGTAAAAATAAATAATAAGTATGAATTAAAAAATAAGGGTGGCATGGCGGCTCAGTGTTTAATGCTGTCGCCTAACAGCAACAAAGTCCTGGGTTTAAATCCACTAACTTGGCTGTGTGTGTGTGTGTGTGTGTGAATGGTTGTCTATATGTGTTAGCCCTGAGATAGACTGGCCTTCTGTTCATCGGCCAGTGTCTGTTGGGATTTGAAACCAAAATACATGCAAACTATTTAAAAATGCCAATATATTAGTCTGGCTTTATTCAGCTGATGGAGTCACACTCAGGAGGCTCAGGTACAGCGCTTGATATTAAGCAGAGGCGCATGCCACAGTACATTACTTGCTAATGCACTTTGCTGAAAATAACAGTTTTCCATCTTGTAGCTTGCAAGCAGCAAGCAAGTGTTTTCCGCTGTACCAGATCTATAATTCAGAGAGGAGGACATGGCCACGCTAACCCGGTTTAATGAAGCAGTGAATCTGAGTATGACTCATGTTATTGCAGTGTTTTGTGCCTTTTTAGCTCTGAGGCAGAGAGGCTCGCTTGTCTCCTTCCCCATCAGAACCAGAACATTAACATACACAGGTGTACATGCTTGGGAACATGCGTACAGTACACAGACCCAAATGTATGCACACGTAGCCACACAGACGCCAAAGCCTGTTAGCTCTGGCAGTTGAAACAGAGAGTTAGGATTACTCAACAATGACTTTGAGTGTTTAACAGTAACATGTTACTAACTGGAACTGAATCACCACTGTACAATATCTATTAGCAATTGAAAGTAACAAAATAGACATACATACATATAAATAGGCTGTAAATGATTACTTTGGAAACTCCATGTCATGTTGTAGTGTGGTGTTACATTTGTTATGAAGCCGCAGTTCATTATATCAGATCAGCTTAATACATTTTTCAGTTCCACAGTGCTTATTAGGCCACCCCGTATCATAGTATTACACATGCCTGGTGACAACTGACACACTGAAGAGTGTCTACACTTCTCTACTGAAAGCCAAGTTTAGGATAAAAGGCTGACAGCAATAACAAGGTCAATCCTGATGATCAAATTAAAAGTTTATGCTAAACTAAAGCTATTGCACCATTGCACTGTTGAGATGAACACTGCCTTAGGATTGTAAAAGGTGATGAAGTCTAAACAGATCTCCTGCCAACACGCCACAGTGGAGATGAATCCTCATTTTTCACCCCGATGGTAAACAACAGCCAGGCAGGCAGTTTGTCTGTGAGCAACTGGCTTTTATTACATTGCCTCCTTCTCAAGCAAAAAAACCATTACCTATGTCTTTATGAAATCGGAAGTTTCACTAATCAGTGGCTGTCATGAGGAGCAGTGCGGTACCACTACTCTGGCGTGGCGAAGTTTGGTTTCTTTGTTTGGATTTGGGAGGAACTGAGCTCACGCTTCATTAAAGAGTCATCAGTTAAAAGGACAGGACAGCTCGCCCTCCGCTTGGTGGATTCAGATTCTGCTCAAGTCTGTGCTCCGCCTGTCTGTCCTCCTTCATCTCTTTCCACTTGGTATGGATGGCTTTGATTTTGCTTTAGGATAAGAATCTGAAAGGTCATGCAGCAGTTTGCCTCTTCATCCGTTCCCCCTTTTATACAGTATCTTGCTCTTGACTTGTCTCCCTTCTTATGAATCCTTTTTTTCTCCGAAGCTGTCCTCTGTATTTCTCTTTTCTCTGCTCGCTCTTTCACCCTTTCTTTCACCTTCTCTGTCTGTTTCTTGTTTTCTGTCAGGTTCTTGTTGGAGCTACGTTAGTTTGAATTCATTCAGGCAGCATGTAATTTCCTCTCTCAAAGATTCTACCTCCTCGTCTCCTTCGTCTCAGACATTTCTAAGAAATGTTTCCTGTATTTCCTCCCTGACCAGCCAGTCTGTCATTTGGTTTTTTGACATCACTCAGTTGTAATCAGTCATCTTAGCTAATCATTCCTTTTCATCTTCAGTTTCCTCAGACTTCATTAAGCTTGTTTGCTCACTTGACAGTCTTGACAGTCGCATCTGGAAAGAAGTGACTAATTTTTGACTGAAAAAACATATCACAGGGCATAATTGTCTCTGTTGCGTGCATGAAGAATTTAGCATTGACACAGGCAACATCAAAGACTGTCACATATCTTTTGCCTTGGCAATGCACTTTCCAAACTTCCTTGCACATGAAACAGAAACAGAAGACTCACTCACATAGAAGGACATTGTGCAACACAACAACATTTAAGTATACAACTGTCAAGAATGTCAAATTACAGTAAGCTTTTGTTCGCTGACCTAACACTGCAATTTGTTCACAACTACAATTTGTGGATGTGTGAAGATGAGTGTAGGTAAATGTCACTACTCAGCAAGCAGAATAATACAATGTTCTCTGAGCCTGAGGTGTTCCCTGCTGTAGAAACAGCCCCCAAGGGGTAATTTAGAAATAGTGTAGCCATTACGTACTTTGTCTGCCAGTGAGTGAGTGAAGTCTTTTTTTCAGCTGTTAAGTGTCCCATTCAGTCTTTAATAACCAACTTTAAGGGATCTTTATAAAAGATGTTTGTTTATGCTATGGTTTTAGTGTGTTTTTGATTTGTGTTGAAGAACATGACCTTCCATCATGAGAACATTGATATTATAAATTGCATCTTGGTCAGAAACCAATAAAAAGACATTTGAAAAGACAAAATATTGGCCAATATATGGTTACCTGATTTTTAAACTCTCAAATATTGATAATGATATTAGCCTTCAAAGTCTGGTGGCACGTGGCAGCAAATACACTCATCTTTTACAAGACGAATTAGCATTATTATTCTGAGTGGGAGGAAAAGGTTCTCTACCATATAACTGTAGAAAACTGCATTGCTCTTCATGCTTATTGTATAAATCATTTTATCACTGATACCACAGAATATGAATTTTCACTGTAGTAAATTAAATAAAACATACAAATTAACGTAAAAACCTTTAACTTTTAACTTAAACTTTAGACCCATCACAAATGAAAGCTAAAAAGCATCCTGTATTTTCATGGAAGATATATAGTAACTAATTTAATAATTAAAATCTACTGCATATTGAATTTACATTAATTAAAAAGGAATCCAATTGTAGCCTTAGTGCAGCGTTCTAACCAATGTATTTCCACATGGACAGATGTGCTTTGTTTAGAAAAATGGTTTGGCAGACCATCTGCCTGTCTGGTCCAATTATCCACAATACAGTTTACACCTAACATCAGAGATTCTGTTAAAACCTCATACATGGTATTTATTATGGAGTGTGTTCTCAGTCATCACGCTACAAATGATCCCCTTATTGCACTGTTTGTCTGTCTATTCTGTTTGTTTGTAACAATGCCGTCTCAGTGAGCTCATACGTGGAAAGAGTGTGTAGTAGCTCAACTGATATGATGATGAAAAAATAGAAATTACAATTTGATGAAAAAATATATCATTATACCATTTGAACACTCCATGTTGTGATTCAGAGTGCGTGGAAGCTAGTTAGCAAGCAAAAGAGCTCATGCTAAAGCAAGAAAAGAATAAACAGTTCAAATAGTTAGTTATAGATAGCTCAAAGTAGTCTAATAGATAAATGGTAAAATAGCTAAAAGTAAAGGATTAGTTGGTCGAAATAGTTAGCTTAAAGTAATGGATAAATGGTTGAAACGTCCAGCTTCAGCCACTCCGAGTGGTAGTAGTACAAACACGAACTTGACCAAACCCACCTAAACATTGACAGTCAAACATTATTGTAACAATATCCACTTTTATATAAACAATACTGTGAAATAGCAGTTTAAATAATTTTAAAATTCAAATGAACACATCTGAAACATGACAGCTGGTGCTAATGAAGGGGTACTTGAGTTCATCTGACAGGGCTGTGGGGGTACGAGTGCCAAAAAAAGGTTGAGAACCACTGTTCTTAAGTATAATATGAAAATAAAAATCATCAAAAACATAAATGATTTGCCATGCAGGCTGACCCTTTAATTTCATTCCAGGAGGCTTAAGGCTGCACTGTAAGCAAAGATGCATAATTAACAACAGGCTTCATATTAAGCGCAGTGTAATCTGGATCAAACCTACCCCGCGCCAACTACAGCAGATTGGCAGGAAAAGGAGGAGGGGGGCAGGGTTGTTCTTTTGCTTTACAGCCAACAGTGCATTTGCTGTATTTCATGATCTTTCTGCATGTCACTTTAGAGGCAGCCCAGACAGTAAAATCAATTGGCCAGAGTGGTGGAGTTTTGGACGAGTTTAAACTGCATCGTGGGAGCGATAGAAATCGAGTCCAGCGGTGTCTTGTAGTTGTTTTTTGTTGTTGCCTTTATGGGACCATAAAACCACTGCAGTACTCTCTCTATCTCTTTTATCTCTGCCCACAGGCAAACAGACGTGCCCTCCAGACAAATTTGACTGTGGGGGATCCACCAACAAGTGTGTCTCGTTGTCATGGAGATGTGATGGGGAGAAGGACTGCGAGAATGGGGCAGATGAGGAGGACTGCGCGTCTGGTGAGTTTGCCAAAGTCGGCTGTCAGTTCTCTTCCATAATGGAAATAACCTCAAATAAATAAACGAACCATCGTTACTGATGATTTTACTTTACTTTATTTCAAGAAGGCGTTTTCATTCAAGCAGTGGCAATGACAGATGTGCAGAAGTGAATGACTTGACGAGGCTCACAGTCAGTACAACTAAGATTCCTCCTCCTTTTGCATTTTATGGGGTTTCATCCTTTCTGAGCTCACTTATCATCCAGAGGCTTGAGACGTTAAAGCACAGCAGGGAACACTCTATATAATTAGAGGGATTTGAAGCGAGGTTGGAGCTTTAAGCCAGCTGCACTCCCCTTTGATGTGGAAGGATTTTTGATGTGAGATATCAGATGTTTGCAGCTTTCTGCTGATATTTGGAGGTTTCCGTCATCACATTTTGAACCTTGAGTCTTTAGCCTTTCCACTGCAGGGCCCTCAGAACCATCAAAAAATGACATCACCTCCTACCCAGCCAATCAGGCAACTCAACCGTGTGCTGCCCCCACCCCCCACCCCCTGCAGGGACTATCCTTGCCCTACTTCTGAGGCGCCGTGAAGAATTGGCTTCTTCTTTTCTCTCTCTCCCTTTCCTCTTCACGTCAAGAGAAATTGATTGAGGCAACAGAGCTCTAGGGGGTGTGGTGTTCAGACTTTGAAGATTGTGCAAAATGGCACGTGGCGGCAAATGCACAGAGGGAGAGAAGAAGGCCGTCTCCTTATTATCCTGTATAAATTATGTCTTGTTTTTTCAGGCATCTGCTGCCTGTCAGTTGTTTGTGTGTGGGTGTTGAGATTATGACTGGCTGGTGTCTGAGCAATTCATGTTTATTTGTTTAGAATACACACAGTGTTTATTTAGAGAGGAAGCCAAATCAATTTGCCATCAAATTAAACCATAAATCAGAGAAGGTGTCTTCTTGAATAGATATTTACTCTCTCCTCCTTGAAAGATACCTGCTTTTAGTTTGTCGTGCAATAAAGATATTTTTTGCCAGATCAGCCTGCAAGTGGCCCGTCAAGGACTCCCCGTCTCAAAGTGGCCCACACATTCAGGCCAGAGCAAGTGGTAGTGATTCCACTGACTTTAGATCTAATGCCTTCCTAGCTTAGATGGCTTTTCACTGCGCTGTCCATTGAGATCCAGTCTATCCTGTACTAATCCTTTTTTCATTCTAATGTCTGTATTGATGCGGCAGTCTTAAGCCTCTCAGTAGTGACATGAGGGCAGGCAGCAGGCTGCCGCCCACCCAGGCAAAGGCCAGAATCCCTCCAGAGGTAAACGCCGCCCAGCGTGACCAAGAGGGAGAAGTTGACTCTGACACCAGTGCAGCACAGTGCTAGATAACATCGCGAATTAGGCCTATTAAGTGCTGCTCAGGCCAGTTTATCTGAAGACTGATTAGGCCCAATGCCAGCCTGAAAGATGTTGTCTAAATCGAGGGCAAGAATCTTTTAAATGTTACCTCACTGCAGATCAATCTGAAACATTGATTCTTCAGTGTTAGGTTTGTGGTCCAGCCCAGTGACCTGTGGATGTTCATATTGGACATTGCTGCATTTAAATTTATGTCCAATACCAAAGGTCATGCAAATGCAGGAAGTGATGAACTGATGTTCATGAAACTCTACGAAAAAAGTGAGGTTAACTTGTTCCCACCTTGTATCCTATTAGAAGTTAAGAAAAAACTTGCTTTAAATATTTAACAATAGCAATGAGTTTCTCTTATTTTAACTAATTGTTTTAATGCCTAACCCAAACCAGACCTTAACCATAGTGCAATGCCTGGCTGTTATAGGAATAAACAATAGAAAAGATTTTACAGTAAACATTCAAATCATTGTGCAGACTTGTTTTGCAGACTTGTTAAATCAGCATTCTCAGCGGTGAGTGTGCTGTATGTGTTGTAAATGACACAAAACCTGTGTAAATGCAAACTTAAAAGAAGTTCTAATATACATAGAGCTGGGAACAGATGATATTTGCCTTATGTGTGAAAGACACTGTGCTGTATTTCTCTTGTGTACTGCAGACTGAAGGCTTTAGATCTTTCACATTCACAGTCATGAAGTGAGGTGAGGGAGAAGTGGTGGAAATTACCAATTGCTTTGAGTACGTCTCAATGTGTCTGTTCATTGCGGACTAGCTGTTGGCACAGGGGTAGCTGGAGGATTCACTTCACAGCATTAACTCGGCTGTGTGTTTGGGTTTAGAGGGAGAAGATGAATTGATGAAGATGTGTAGAATGATGCAGCAGCAGTCGCACAACCTCGAGAATAAGTTTTATGAACAGCGTATGCATCCAATTGCAGTTTGTTCCTTCCAGCCAGCAAAGGCTCAGCTGCAGTCGTCAGTGAGTGAGGCTACAGATGTAGTTCTAACACATCTTTAGGTGCAGTTAATTCAAAATAATGGGGAAGGGACTCCCCATGTGTGAACAAGAAACAAAATGTGGCTACAATGTCCCTATCACAGCAGAATCAACATTGTTTGAGATGATACTCAGTGTCTCTGTCATCTTTTCTCTTTCACACCTGTTGTGTTTAACTGTAAAGACTGCCATGTAAGGGTGGTAACATGCTCATCCAGCTGGCTGTTTGGATAGTCTGTAAGTGGTGAAAAGCCCCTCTCAGGAGGTCTGGGCTTCATTTTTGCTAGGCCTACTTCCCAAAACCAGAAATCCCTCAGGCATGCCCTCTTTCCCGCAGCGATTGGCCAGGTGTGCACATGGTTTAAAAATGGGCAGAGGTTGAAGCATTGCACAATCTCTGGTGTGTAGCATGCTTTCAGAAGAGTTCAGACTGACGCATAAATCATTTATTTTGGACCGTTTTGGTGACCTGGCATCCTGCAGAACTCTATGAACCCGCCAGGGAAAATCAAAACAAAGTTTATTCCAGTGACTGTCACATCAGTTCATGCTTAACTCATTGCACCATGTGGCTTAATTCATCCTCTCTGGTGGTCAGAAAGGTTCACAGTGTAATAGTTGGTAATTAGAACTATTAGTTGTCATAAATAGACAGGGAAACAGGGAAAAACTGAGGACAGAGATTAGGTATTTTGTACCACAACATAATTTTACTTTTGGTTCTGTTTTACTCATTTTTGATGAGGAGCTGCCAAAACTCATTAAGTACCACACAAGCATACATATGTTTAGTTTATCACACAGTTCTTTAGTTAGTTATTTTTGCGTTCGCACCACAAACTTGTTTGTTTCACACCGGAGTTTGAATGACGGTGCTCACACCAGCCTCAACAAACCAACTGAACGGGCAAACGCATCAGATTCGGTTGGAGCTACAGCGAACCGATGAGTTGTGAAAGCACCCTCAACATGAGCCTGCTTTGTTTTGTCTTTCGCACTCATGCTCTCGTGAGCGTGCTCAAGCTTAATCCTGCTCACAGTGAGCAAAACATTCAAACTCACTTTACACTCTCACTTGTGTTTACCCGAATGTGAGTAGAGAGGTTGCACTCCCAACACGCACTGAGCTTGAACGTACCCAAATAGCCCCAGAATGCTCTGCTATTAGTAGATATTTACAGAGTGCATACTGTAGCCCGATGCAGACTTGAAAAAGTAAATTTTGCAGAGGCATCCTGCTAATTGAGCCATCCACATGTTGAATTATTCATTAAGTAGAATCTAGCCCTCACCAGAGGAAGCTTCCCCTGATCAACATTACATTAAACGGCAGTTCTAGAGAGGCTCCTCAAAAAAAGTTGAACTGTCCTCAACCCTCAGCGATGTGGAGATTAATGTGCACTTACTCACCAGGCATCTCTCCTGAGCACGCCTGTCTGCTGGGATCTACTGCGAGGCACAGGAGCTGGTCTGGATTTGTGTGTTTGCATGTGCATTCAGTGTCAGGTTGAGTTGTCTGCCTGTCTGGTGTGTGCATATCATATTTCTGTGTGCCTGTATTTTGGCTTGTTTTCTTGATTCATATTTAACGCTGCTTGGATAGTATGAGGCAAACAATTACTTCCTGCGCTCCTCACAGCTGTCTCCCTGCCCCTGTAGTGAAATTGAACCAGCAGATACTGTGCATCCCCAATGATGAAACATTCACACAGGACCATTTTACTTCCACTGACAAAATTTCTTCCTAATTTCACTCTGCTAATTTAGCTAAACGGTGAGTATTTTGTCTCGTCTCGGCACTCATTCATGTCTCCTTTACCCTCGCTCTTTGGCTCTCAGTTAGCTTACCTTCTCAGTCAGTAATGATGTCAGAGGGGAGGTTAAACTCTCTCACTTTGTCTCCCATCTTGTCTTCGGTTATCTTCTCTTGGTTGTTACTGTAGATGAGTTGTTTCTTCTCTATTATGGCTGTGTTTCCTGTGTAATTGTGTGGGTGGCATCACAGGAAAGGTCAGCCACTGAGCTATTTCCCCAGTGAGCTGCTGTGACCCATCTGAACTGGCAGGCTGTGTGTGTGTTTCTACCTTTCTAGGCTTGTCTTTAGTGGATGTTGTGTGTGTGTGTGTGGGTGTGTGTGTGTGTGTGTGTGTGCATGTTCCAGTGACCTTGCTGCAGTAGCTTTTGCTGCAGTGGACCTCAGCTCTCTGAGCAGAGCTGACAGGTCTGAACTGTCCCTTCAGTTTATATCTATGAATATCTATGAGGAAGCTGAGAGGACGTTAAGCTGCACAGACAGTGACTGATGTGCTCAGAGGTATTTGCGCGTGTACAGATAAAAAATAAATAACTCTGCTTTTGTATGCTTCACACAACCTAGATATCTTTCTTTTTATCTCACTTCTCCTCTTTCTCCCTCTTTCCCTCCTCCTACACTAAAAATTATCTCTTTACCTTTATTCTGTCTTTCCTTCATGCGCCCTGGCACCCAAACTAGAACGACCAGTCATCTCTTGCCACTACATCTGAGCCACTGGTTGCCGCTGGCAACAATCTCCCATCACCAAAGCACTAGAAAAAGACAAGTGGGTGACGCTGCCAGCTTCTGACTGCCACAGCTAGAAAAGGTTCTCCCACCCAAGGAATTAAAAAAGTAGGGGTGTGCCACCAGTGTAAAGCTCTCAGTGAATTGAGCGTATTGATGGAGCTTTTATTAGTTGACATTATAGTTATAGTATTGTGTGTGTGTGTGTGTGTGTGTGTGTGTGTGTGTGTGTGTGTGTGTGTATAAAATGAAGCACCAGAAAAGTTGTGAGTCTATCCGCAATTTCAGAAAGTTAGCCTGAGTTGCTCATTTTAGCAGAGTAAATAGCACAGTCATGAATTGTGTTTACATTGTGAACTGAGTCAAAATGTTTTGTTTTGTTTCTTAATATTTGCATCTTGATGCTAAAGGAAAGATCTCTATTGTTGGTTGAGAAAGGGGACTCATTATATGAAAGATGTTTTAAATTATGTTGATGGACTTTGATCTAAAGCCAATGAAATTAAAATATTCATTAATTAATCCAGTTAAAAAAAAACTACCAGACACACATTTGGTTATGTCAAAAACAAAGTGTTTTATAACAAGACAAGAGGAGTCAACAGCCGTGCTAGCGGCTCTGTGAGGCTGTACTTTGAGCGAAATGCTAACTCTTTGTTAAGTATGTTATTTTCCTGCTTTTGTTCAAGCAGCCATACCAAATGATGTAAATAGATGGATAATACATCTGAAAATTCAACCCACTGAGTGAAATGCTGGGTCCCTCTGCGATTAATTTATCATTTAAAACCCACTGAGTTGTACAACATTTTGCGCAAGCAGTCTGTGGGCTCAAAGTTGCTCCAAAGTCTGGAAATCCATTTACTTAGCGCTCCCCTTGGAAAACAAAGTCTCTCTCTCCAGTGTAACCAGGCCACTCATGTACATTACTAATGGTCTGCCCCATGTGTAATAATGTACCTGACTATTGAATCTCCTTAATTATTTAGTGCCAAATTATTATGGAGTCAGGGTAGAGGCATAACAGGGACAGTAGATATAAAACACATCGGAATCAGATGGAGCTTGTTTAATATTAAGGAATATGAACCCTGTCGCTGAACTGAATCCACGGCACTTGTTTTTTGTTTCAGTTGCTTTCCCCGTGCTTCTGTGGCCATCATGTCAGTACCAGTGAATTAATTGAACACTGATGAACAACAATGTAGGCTAGAAAACAGAGAGTGACTTTAACATATGGTATAATTACATAGGATAGTAATTAGGACACTATCATGCATCTGATGTTTGTTTACCCAGTTAAACTCGTGGGAATGCTTATGATATTTAATTTCTAATTTTTCTGAAGCTGTTTTTGATTCTGTTTGCTTTTACTGTTAAAGCTTTAAACAACCAACCGAGGACAACTACTCAGCTTATCATTATTTTTAAACTGATGGTTTAATGTTGATGCCTTTAATTTCTGTTCAGAACATTTCAAACAAGTTTATTCTCAATAACAGTAAAAATAACTGTGTATGCACATAAAATCTTGACCCTAAGACCAAACCTGATCTTTGGGAGATGTGAGCTTTCTCCTGCAGGTCACTGACAATATTCTACCACTTTACTATAAGTGCTGATTCTGTGTAAAATGTTTTAAAACAGTAATCCTTTCCTGTAACCAGCCTTAACAGCCAAAAGCAGCAGCGTCGAAGCTGAACTCCCTGAGGTTTGCGTAAATATCAAATTCTGCTTCTCCCTGTGCTGGCCTCTGTGCTGCTATGGGCTCGCAGTTGAACACTGACTCTCTTCACAGCCTGAATGTGCCGTTGGCCAGACATTAGTATAGACAGAGATCAGGGAGAGAGAGAGAGAGAGAGAGAGAGAGAAGTATTTACAGAAGCCTTGAGCTTGGCTTTGTGAAGAAGAGAGGTACAGAACAAATGTTTCCTCTCTGCATAAAAATATTTTCATGCAGTAAGGAACGTGGTCAGTGCTGCCCTGCAAAGCCAAAATGCAGAAACTACATATTTAGTCAAAATTGAGTCAAGACCAGAATCAGACTTTTTGAAATATGATCAAAAACATTATGCCATAGAAATGTGTAATTTGTGTAAAAAAAACTACAAAACAGAGCTAACCAAACTGCAGTGACTGAACTCTGGCTAGTTAAGCTGGCTGGTGAGACATCCACAGCTAGCCCTACAGCTAATTTGCCCACTTTCTCCTACCTGTTTTTAATGTAATTGAAAAATAAATATTGGTGCTTCAGCATCTTAGTAACTGAGTTTGTTGTAGCCCATAAATAAGGCAGTAGCTTAACCTACTAAACTAACTTGCATTTAGCAGAGTAGCAAAAGGCCATCTAGGTTAAGCGTCTGACTCTGCATGGTGGAATGGTTTATATTTTGTTTGTAGGCATTGTGTTTTTTCTGTGCCCTTTAGATTGTTTTTTTTGACTCACCATAAAAAGGCATAAAAGTCAGGTTTTGCAACTTATATATCTGTTACACAGCTTCACTAGGTAGCCTTCAAACTTGTTCCCAACTTCACTGTCCTTGTAGTTACTGCTGTCTGCATTTGTAAGGTGGAATATTATACAATGTCAACTGTAACCTATAGTATATGGATAACCTTGTTGGTCACAGATGAGAAAAAGATGAGCCAAGGTGCAGACAAGAGAAAACAAACACACTAAAAAGAGAGAGATCTTTTGAGAGAGGAAGAAGTAAAGAGATCCACAGACAGAGAAGGGCTGGCTGATGGCAGAGAGCGCTGTATTATCTTTCACTCCACAGGAGAGGAAGCCTCTCGCCATCTTCTTGAAATAACCATCACTATCCCCTCTCCTCCTGTCCAGCACTCTCTCTGTCTCTCCCCCAGTTATGATACCAGTATTTGACTTTCAGCCTATATGAGAAACTCCATTTCTGTCACTGTGTCTCTATATTTGAAGCTAATTTAAGCCAATAAGTTTCTCACCTCTGGTCTTACTTTCTCTCATCTACCTACCGCTGTTACCAATGTTGTAGCTTCATCTTGTATTCCATGCACTGCGAGCAAAAACAGAAACACTGCTGTGCGTTTTTTATGTCTGTGAAACTGCTTGTTACATTTCAGTTCATTTTAAAGCACAGGCCTTTACATGTATTCATTAAATTCCACTTTTCAGCAATCCCTTCTTTAATGTTGGTGTGGTACAGTAAGACAGATGATGCAGGCCCTCATTTGCTCTTCAGAATCCTCCCTGAGCTTTCATCCTTTCTGCTGCTCCTCTAGATGCCAAGGCCTGCCCCAGTGGGGAGTTCATGTGCGCCAACCGCAAGTGCTTGGCCACCGTCTATGTGTGCGACGGTGACGACGACTGTGCAGATGGCAGCGATGAGCTCAAGTGCACCTCTCCTCTGACCTGCGGGCCCAACCATCTCCGCTGTAACACCTCGGAGTGTGTGCCACTCATGTGGAGCTGCGACGGAGACCCCGACTGCACCGACAGTTCGGATGAGGGGCCCGAGCGCTGCGGCGGCGACAGGGCCCCGTACCTGCCTAACCGCCGGGCAAACTGCACTGCTGGGGAGTTTCGCTGTGCCAACGGGGAGTGCGTGCGGCTGACATGGAAGTGTGATGGCGATCCAGACTGCAAGGACAAGTCCGACGAGTCTGACTGCCGTGAGTTTCTCTTTCTGTCTCTTTTCTTTTCATCTTCTTATATTGTACTCTCTTGTGCCATCTCTCTATTCATATTCGAAAGCCTGTCCTCTCAGCTTACATTGATGCAGGACAATGAGACTCTGTCTGAAAGGGTTTCTGTACATATGTAACTGGGTTGAGGACTAGTTTCAGTACAGTAGAGAATGGTACATATGTAATCATGGTTCTCTGAGTGAAGAGGCTATAGCTGTGTCCCAATTCCATACTACATACTAATTCTAGGTTTTGAGTATGTAGTCTCACTGGAAATGTATACACAAAAAGGTCAGTATGCCTACTAAAATGGTTTCTTGTTGTTGTTGATGTAAACTATAGTCCCACAATGCAATGCACAGGAAATGGAGCTTTTTATAGCAAAACGAGAAATCAATTTACCGATGGCGGTGAAACAGCTCGAGAAAGATAAAAAACAAAATATGTATAAAATCTTTAGAAAAAACATTTTGCTTTTTCTTTGAGAAGTTTAATTGGCAGTTTAAGTTTAAGTCGCCGTTTGATTGAATTCCAGCATTGGCGCACATATTGCATCATTTCCTGTTAGTACAAAATGGTATATTACATTGAAATCTTGTATACTAACTTCAAAGAGAAAGTATACTATGACAATTAGTATGTAGGATGAAATTGGTACACAGCACATCTCTCCAGCTCAAGGCTGCTTGTAGAACCAAGGTTACATACACAACCTTCTGCTCTTGTTTGCAATGGGCAGTTTTGTTCACATTTCATCTCTTTCAAATCTAGCAGCTCATATTATGTTTGAGTTGCTTTTCTTTATTTGATTCTACACATACCACTATGGATATTTTAACCACTAGCATCTGGGGTTTTACATTTATTATACCGGTCTTATTCAAAGTAGGCTTCAGACCAATCAAATTCCAACACATTCCGAAGTAATTACACTGAAGGTCAGGTTGAATTTATTTTATCTCTGTGTGGACGGATCTGTTTGCTTTGAGACTGGAGAGTGGAAAAAACTCAACAAACAATATTTCCTTCCTCTTCTGAGGTGTTACTTTGTCATTTAGCACATTTCCACTCTGTGTTTCTGTTGATAAACACCGTATGAGGATGGGGCCTTGTAATAAAAAAAAGGTTTGCCTATTAGCTGGTCATGGACGGGGGAGCCCTGAAGCCCTTGTCCCACTAAGCCAGAGTGTATAGCCCAGATAGTCCCACTATTCATTATCAAGATGTGTGGTGCACACATCAAATCCACTTCTCACACTCTGTGGTGTCATATACGCAGCCCTTACAAGAGATTGAGGTTTTGTTAGCCGACTGGATCCCTGCAGCATTAAGAGAGGGGCCTGGAGACGAGTAGAGGCACAACTCGTATTTGTCCAGAGGTTACTGTGCAACCCATCTATGCTCTACCATCACTACCTTTGCCATATCCACATTCTTGAATGTGTATTAGAGGATTGCTTTGCCAAATAAATTAAATTTTCTGCTAACTCTTCAGCTGAAGACAAATGCTTTTGCTGGAAAGGCTGCTGTGCAAGTGCCCACACATCCTTCAACTCAACACCTATAAGCCTCTGTGGTTGCAATACTGTGCTGTAGTGTTAGTCAGTAAAGAAGAATTAATTGTATGTGAGCGTCCAGTGTGTTCTTACCGACACCCCGAGATGAACATCACTATTATTTAACCAACACCTATACAGTCCTAAGTGAATACCTATTCAGCAGCTGTGATTCATTCATATATTTCCAACCTTGCTGCTTGTCTATTTTTATACACTGTGTGCGTGTGTCTGTATGCAGCGGTAGGTTATTGGCCACTCAGATCTCTAGATTGATCTCCCAGATACACAGAAACACTGTATAAAGAGTATGCTCCGAGTGTTGTGTGTTTGTATGTGCGTACGTGTGCGCACATGTCATGTGTGCCCCGGCTGCAGCGGCCCAGTCTCCATTACATTCCCTTTTTTGCGCTCGCCTTGTGATAACACTAAATCATATCCCCCTCAGTCATACATATTGCTTTTTAGTGCGGTTTAGAGAGAAGTTATATGAGCATACTGGGCCCCGTTGATGAAAAGCTTGCCTGTGCTTGGGATTTTAATGAAATTTGATGTGGCTTCATGCAGTCTCCGTCTTTGCGTTACTATATTGAAAATCGTTCATCACGCAGCCTCAGGTTGTCCTAGGCAGCACTGAACACAGGCTGTGAATGGATAGAAGTACAGTACTGTTTATGTTATTGGCCGACATTTTTGATGTCATGCATGCTTCTACAAAGGGTGTTCTAAAATAAGTTTTTGGGCATGTCTTGCCTTTATTAGACAGGCGATAGTAGAGATACATCAAAAACTGATGGGGTGAAATGCAACAAAAAGTCTTGGGTCGGTTTCCACCCCAGGATGTTGTGTTCCTCTTGAAGGGATTAAACAGGATTTACAAGTCCAATTTCACAAGTTTGTGTGTGTGTGTGTGTGTGTGTGTGTGTGTGTGTGTATGTGTGTGCCTCTTACAGCCCTGTTGACGTGTCGTCCTGATGAGTTCCAGTGTGGCGATGGTTCCTGCATCCACGGCACCAAGCAGTGTAACAAGGTCCATGACTGTCCTGACCACAGCGATGAATCTGGCTGTGTCAACGGTGGGTACACCTGTCATCGCTGTCTGCATGTCTGGCTGCAAGAATCTGTCCCGCTCTCTGCCGGTTCACCCTTCTTCTTCTTCTTTTGTGAAAGTGTCTTCTACACATGACTGCCTATGTGAAATACTTTAAAACAAGAGAGAGTTTTTAATGGTCACTGATGAATTTGTGGCTACAGGACCTATGTTATCTGTGTAATTTGGTTGACCAAAGCCTCTCAGCTGTATTAAAGATTAAAGTTACATTCTACAACCCTCTTTTTATTTGCTTGTCTGTTCCCACTACTTTTTAATGATTTTCAGCTTGTGGTTTGAGTTTAATGTGATGTAATGAGTCTAATATCAGATTGTGCAAAATGTGACGAAAATTGATGAATAGCAAATATAACAACTTAATGTTGCAATCCTTTAAGTCCTTGTTGATTTGGCGACACCCGTGGTTACTGATGGTATCAGCAAGTGCAGTTTTACTGCAATACTACAGCAAACACTCCTTGAGCAGCTACTTTGTCAGAAATTAAACAAAAGAGCAACTGGTGTATCTGTTTTTTGACTCACGTTGTTTTAAGAAAGAGTTCAGTCAAAAATATAATTCTACTGCGATCTGATTTCATGCTGCGCAAGGTGAAAGCTTTTTCCACACACCAGCATGCTACAGTAAAAGGAGCTGGCTAACTTGTTAAGTCGTTGGTTGTGTGCAGCCTGTTGCCTGCTATCAGCTCACTGTGGCTGCTCCTACTTGTTCCACTACTCCTTCCACTATTTAAAACTCATCCTCTATCAAAAAATGCAGGAAATGAATGTTGTTTGTTACACGCTGCATTGCTTCCTATGGATACATTGTGCGTAGGTATGCAATTTGAATACTTTGTGGGAATGGGTGACCCCAGTGAAGACTACTATATAGAGAGGTAATCACAGAATGTAAATACATTGAATGGCTATTGCATAAAAAATGCTGACCATAAGTAGTATCAAAAATAGGGTTTGATTTCATTTAAATAAACTTGTATGGGATTTTTCTGGACATACATTATTGTGAAATGAATTGCTATAATAATGACCACTGATGTTATCTTGTGTGGATCCAGCCCAGTGCTTTATATAAGCTGATTTCATTACGTCTCCCTCTTCTGACTATGATGCATAATTTTCCAGCCTACTGCAAAATGATTTTGCAGGAAATTAAAGCCCTAGCACTGTGAAACTGGACCAAATTACAGTTCACCTTTTATTACACTATAGGCTTTTTTTTATGTGGGATGATGTGAATATCAGAGTGGGAAGTATTTTTTTGCTGTCACTTGTTTCATGTGAGCCTTCAATAATTTGGTGGACCACTGGAGATATTCAATTTGACTTTTACACACTTTTTGATGCATGAAGTTCTGAATCAGTTTGTAATAGCTTATGCAAATAAATGTTCATGAAGTTTGTAGCGTAGATGCTGATCTATCTTCTGCTTTTCTGTTGCAGCCACCAAATGTGAGGGACCCCTGAAGTTCCTGTGTAAGAATGGAGAGTGTATCGATAGCTCCAAGGTGTGTGACTCTGTCAAGGACTGCAAGGACCGATCGGATGAGCCTAAGAAAGAGTGCGGTAAGAGGACTTTTTCTGCACACAGTTACTTGGTTGTAACTTTGTGTCGGCTATTAATAAAAGCTCTTTTACCCTTGAAGCAAATCAAGTTTATTTATTGCTTTTCCTCTGGTCTGTTTATGGGTTAAAGCTTTTTCTTCATTTCCCAGTAGTACGGAATGAGGGAAACTGTGTGTCAGTGGAGCTTTTGTCTCGTCCCCGTGCAGTGAGAGAGCGCATACATATCCATTGTAAATGGATTCAAGCAGTAAATGTAGCAGTGTAATCGTGTTTGCCGTAACAAAATGCAACTACCTCCCTCCTATTACCTTGTGTTTCAAAGGCTTTGGAGGCACACTCAAATTAGCAGCAGCCTCCGTTGATCAGAAGAAGAGCCTGCATGTACTAATTTACTAATTACCATCACACTGTAGAAAAAGGCTTCTTCTGCTCTGCGATAATCTATTATGTTCTCCATCTCTCTTCCTGTCTCTATGTACTTTAATCTTTTAACCTGTTTTACTGACCATGAGTAAATGAAAGTGATGTCTTAGTTAAAGAAACAAAACATTGTGTCTTTATTACTTTCCATCTGTGCTGAAGAGCTGAGATAGAACGTTTCTGACATGAGAGAGTGAGAAGCAGACACACATAAAATGACATTTTCCTCAGAGGAACATAAAGCTGAGAAAGGAAAAGTGACAGCTGACAGAGTAGACTGACCTCTGCCAGGGGAGGAAATTACAATACTGAAACAGGTATTCCAGAGAGTAATTCTCCCTTTTCTCCCTCCTCTACCTCCATCTCGTCCTCGCTCTCTCTCCTCATATCTCCCCCCCTCTCTCCATCAACTCAGGTCTTGTTCTCAGCTCATTAGAAGCGTTTCCACACACACCTAGCTCATTGCTCTGCTCGCTCAACCGTTGACTCGCAAGATGTTCCCCAACCAAAGCACACACAAAAACACTACACACAGAGACAATAATACTCTCCGCTGCTCGGAAACACACTTATACGTACAGTAGATGTTCGGTGTGTCTACATCAGGGGGAAATAAAGACAATGCATTTCTCTCTGTGCGCAAGCAAATGTTTTTCTGTGTTTCTCATCTCATTAGAAATAATGGCATATTGCCACAGTACTGTCTACACCATCACTTGCAGCTTTCACCGAGAGGAACGGCTGAAAATAGGCCAATAAATGCCAATAAAGTTAATTGAATTGAGAGAGAGAGAGAGAGAGAGAGAGTGTAGAGAAGGAGAGATGTCATGTTTGTTTGCCCATGGGAAAGGAGAAGTGACCTCTAAATTGTGGCTGTCCTTGGAGGCGGTCTGGAAAAAGCTCTCCATGTTGTCACACAGAGCCTCTGTTGGGGCATCTTTGTTACCCACCCAGCCCCTCTCAAAGAAACAAGAATGAGTGAGTCCTCAAATACATCCACATCCCGGTCTTTCTTCTGCCTGCAGTTAATTCCGAAGTGACAAGAAGGGAGTTAGCGGGAGCTACTGTGAGTGGCAGATTGCTGTCACCCATCCAGCCGAATTAGAGATGGGAATTTAATGCTGGAGGTTGCAGCACTGAGAGTCTGCTGGCACAAAGCACAAATTTTCCCACAGAAGTAACCATCAGTCAGTCTTTGGAGAGTCAACTTTACCTTTCTTTATTTTTGTTTCCTTTTAATTTTCTTTCCTCAAAGCTCCATGGATGAGATGAGCAGGTAATCTTGGATCCCTGCAGTCAGTGTATTGCTGGTAGAGGGTCTAACTCTGTGTTGTGTATAGTAAACGAGGACCACACGACCCAGGACTGACTTTCAGCATTTTATTGCAAGGCACAAGAAGCTGTATCAGCATAACTTCCCTGTGATTGTAGAGAAACAAAGCATTCACAGGGTCTCTCTTGCATAAATGTCTTGCATACGTGGACACATGCCACGACAAACTTATCTTCTAATTATCAGATTTATGTGTTAAAATGAATAAAGCTTGAGCTCCAAAATGTAAAAATATCAATACATTCACTTTACACTTGTTTAAAGTATCTTAAAGGAATTTGGAGAAATACGCTTATTCGCTTTCTTTTGAAGAGTTAGATGAGAAGATTGATACCACTCATGTCTGTAGTGAAATATGAAGCTACAGCCAGCAGCTGGTTAGCTTAGCTTAGCACAAAGAAACAAGGGGAAAACAGCTAATCTGACTCAGTCTAAAGGTAACAAAATCCACCAGCACCTCTAAAGCTCACTAATTAACATGTTATATCTTGTTTATTTAATCCATACAACAATCAAAGTGTAAAAACAACATGTTGCACTGTTACAGGGGTTATATGCTGGAATATTTCTTGGACAGGCACAGTAACTTCCTGTAGTCTTGTTGTTGCCATGAAGTTGTCAGGCAACCAGCCTACTGTAACTCTCGGCAAGAAAGCGAATAAGTGTATTTCCAAAAAATGTTGAATTTTTCCTTTAACATCACATATACAGCAAAAAATACCAAAAGTGCGAAAATAAAATCTGAACCTTCCCAGGGAAAAGTCCACAATGAAAAGGGTAAATAAAGCTAGCGGAACTGGCAACATACCATTTGTAAAATGAAACGGTCATTTAGCTTCCTGTCTAAACACAAAACATTCACTAAAACAGCCATAAAAATATATTAGCACCAGAAGTGTTATATTTTGTAACACTGTACCTTTCAAAATAAAAGTCTCTGATAATGCCACATATGATTTTATAAGAATTGAATACTCAGACAAAAAGTGATAATATGTAAAGGGTAATGGGTTTTTTTATTTTTCAGTTTGCTGTTTAAATATTCAACTAATGAAGCTTCATTTAGGAACCAATGACTGTAAGTTCGCAGATGCTGTGCTTTGCTTCAGGCCAACATACAGCAGCCCTGCCTTGACTGATGATATAAACTCACTGGCTATTGACAAATGTGTTACACTAGATTGGGTAGGATGCTGTTGACAGAATTAAGCACTCGTATTGAGGAGGGCGGTTTCTCTTGCAGTTTATCCATTTTCTCTTTATCACCCCTTTCCAGTTGTCACTGCACAGCCGTGCTCAGTTGTTTGTGTAAAAAGGAAAGCCTGTGTGCTGTTGAATGAAGTGTTGGAGATAAATTTTTTTCTGCCGATCTTAGCTTTCACTTATTTGGCTTACCTTCTATG
The DNA here is from genome assembly GCA_002120245.1 of Maccullochella peelii. Taxonomy (NCBI): domain Eukaryota; kingdom Metazoa; phylum Chordata; class Actinopteri; order Centrarchiformes; family Percichthyidae; genus Maccullochella; species Maccullochella peelii. The sequence goes on along the minus strand of LKNJ01003067.1, from coordinate 9,704 downwards.
ATTCATTCAAACAATGGGTTTTGTTTTTTTCAAACCAAATGTGGAAAGAAAAGTGTGCTGAACAGCTTTACACATGATTCATGTGCACTCCTAATAAATGCTAAGTAATTGCAATAGTAAAAAAGTACATAAATGCTACTATATGTAACAGCTTGAATATGCAGTTGCTAGATGATACTTTATTCTCAGATGTATTGAACAAATTTGTAGAGGAGTTTAAAAACCTGACCCTAAAATTTCAGCCGGTGACTTTTAAGCCCTTCTTGCTATCAAGTAATTCATAGAGCCATTGTGTGCAGCACAATCAAATCAAACTGCGTATGCCTTCTTTATTGTGTGCCAACCTTGTGCCAGCTACTTTGACCTAGTTTTAAATGAGAGTGTTGTGTTTCTTACATCCCTCTGCCTCAGTTAAAGCAGTGCGCCTGTATAATTTAGATGTCCTCACTCGCTCCTGTGATAGATCCTTGTGGGACATCTCAGAATCCCAGTTCACAGCATTAATCCCCTCTACACACATATTTCATATCCTCACAGATGGACCTGGTTCTCGGGTTTAAGAGCTTACTGTGTGTGATGTTGTGTCTCTTTGATTCCCTTTTTGCACTTTTGAGAACATCTGATAAGGATTCAAAAAAAGGATGGAAAAGAGCTGAGTACAAGAGCCGAGATAAAATGAAGATTATGAAGATGATATCCATTTTCCCCACCTTGCCACACATCTTTATACACCTTTATCAAATGTCACAAGCCATTCCTACTGCTTTTAAATATTTTACACTAAATGAGACTGAGGCCTTTTTGTAAATCTGATTCTGACCTTTTAAATAACCTACTGGGCGACCATAATGTCCCTACCTCTTCCATGATTGGCTGCAGGTGACCACTTGCTTCTGTTCTTTGTCTCCCAGGGCTGAATGAGTGTATGATCAACAACGGCGGCTGCTCCCATGTCTGCATGGATCGACCAATCGGCTTTGAGTGCCAGTGCCCCACTGGCTACCAGCTACTGGACAAAAAGACTTGTGGCGGTAAATAAAGAAACTTTAGATAGACAGATAGATAGATTAAAAAATGGAGTGGCAGGCTGGCTGCTGACCAAGCTACCATCAGTCTGTGTGTGTGTATGTGTGTGTGTGTGTGTGTGTGTGTGTGTGAGACTGTGAGTGTGTGTATATGTGTAGTGTTTTGCTTTGGGCAACTCTTAGCTCTCTAGCTGTCTGTCTTTGTTTAGTGTGCGCAGCCTGTCACTCCCACAGGGAAACTAGCACAGCCATACTACTCTCTCAGACACTCACACTCACACACACACACATATATATACACTGTATATACTATGTCCTTCACACCCTTCCCCATCCTTTTAGCACTAACGTTTCTTCATCGCACCCGAGGAAAAAACCTGAGATCTGCTGGAAGGAAGCAGAACAGAGAAGTCGACAGGGACACGCCCTGTCTACCAGTCGACTTCTTTCTTCCCGTTAACTGCCAATGACAGCGCGTCTGTGTGTTTCTCCAGCACTTGCAGTTATAAATGTGTATATTTAGTCATCCATTACAGCTGTTTTTCTCAGAAAATCATTGCTATATTTACATTTAGAATTTAGTTGCTGCTTTTATCTAGTGCAGCTAATGAGGGTGAATAAGTCACTCTCCGTCTCCATCTGACTGCGTCTGTCCCTCCTTGTCTTCCACTTGATTGATAACCTCTCCTCCCTGCAGACATTGATGAGTGTGAGAACCCTGATGCTTGCAGCCAGACCTGCATCAACTACAAGGGGGATTTTAAATGTGAATGCTATGAAGGTTATGAGATGGACCCTGTTACTAAGACCTGCAAGGCAGAAGGTAAGTCACAATGATCAACCATGCATGGTGTCTAAGACAATGTTTTTGTGATTATACTTCATGTTCCCGCATTATAGAGTAAATACGATATTTTGTTCATTTCATATTTATGCCGTAACCTACATCGTTGCTTTTGAAACCAGTTATGCGTTGTAAATCTTCCTCCACTGAAGGTTTAAAAAGCTGTGCTGTGCTGTTGATAACAAGACATTCTCTCAGATATTACATTGCCTCATTAGTGCAACACTCCACTTTCAGCCTTTGTGCCACAGTGTCAAACCCTCCTCATCTCATAATCACAAACATCTTTCTGTCGTTAGGTTCTTATCATGGCTTCACACTTGCTTCACTGTGCTTGACATAATTGCTAAATCGCGAAAAAAAAAAAAAGTTCAAGGCATCACCAAGACAACCACTCCCTGGCTTCTCCCAGGCCAAATCTGTCTTCCAGCGTCTCGTCCCATTAGACAGTTTCATGAGTGGCAGACTGATGTGTTCAACCGTGCTGAACACTTATAATTAGGTATAGCAACTCTTCGGGGGTACCTGGCTGAGCCACGGTGGAGGCTAATTACAACAAATTTAATCTGGTCACCCGTTAGGCTTGTTGACAGCAGTTGTTAGACTAGTGGAGAACAAAGTGAACTGCTAAGAGGCCAATTCATTTTCTTTGACCTCCAACTATGGCCAAAAGCTATTAGCAAGAAGGTTAGAGAGAGAGGTCAGTTTATATGTTTACACTCCATTCCCCCCCAAAATGTTCATTATTTAATTGGCAGGAAACAGTGAATCAAATGAAATGTGGTGATTTGGTCCCTGTGGCTGTCAAATGCTGTGATTTCCTTTCCCTCAATTAAACTGAGCTGGTATCAAATCTCAGCACTACATATGTGTGTGTGTGTGTGTGTGTGTGTGTGTGTGTGTGTGTGTGTGTTTGCATTTGTACACACTGTATATGTGTTTGGATTGTGTCTGCCCCCTGCCTCTGTCTACACTGTGTATTTCTCTGTGGATGACTGCCCAGTGTGTTTGCTATCTGTTTATTGTGGCCAGGAGAGAACTGTTTGTTTGCTGTGTCAAAAGCAGCGAAAGCAGGATCTCAGCGAATGCAGCAGTTCCACTGCTTTGGTTTTGAGGCAAAACTACCACTGCGGTGACAGCCCATAAAACCAGCAGGGGACCATTTTCCCCTTTAGAGGGGTTGGAAATGTTGTCATTGTAATGGCCAGTTTTTAAGAACACTTTGTCCTGAACAACACTGTCATCATTCAGACTTTGGGCTGGAAAAGGAAGGGAAGGGAAGAGAGAGGAAACGTGCAGGAATACAATACCACAATGAGGCTACGACACAGACTGTCAAAAGGGAAAATGAGGCAAGCGAGCCATTAATGAGAGAAAATCATATCTGCCTCTAGAGATAACTGGCTGCAGCTGCCATCCTATTACCATGCAGTGTCAGAGAGAGATAGGCTCAATATAGATGTTACAACACAAAGGTGGGCTGTAGTTGCTAGCCAGAGTGATAAAACCTTCCCTGCAGGCACACACTGTCAGTGTATCTGTTACTCTCTTGGCTTTGTCCTGCCAGAATTATAACAAAATAAGCATAAAGACATGATAATATAAATGTGTTTAAGGCCCCTGTTCAGATTTCGGTCTAATTAAAATGCATCCTGTGTGACCTTATCACAGGTGGACAGCTCTCAAAATAGGTGTGAATGCACCCAAAATTAAACGAGGACACATTGTGATGTAGGCACTCAGTGCTAATAATTATGTGTGCTAATACTGCAGCATGACAAAACTAACAAACACAGTCTATACCTGAAATTAATCTTTGGTGTATCTCAGTGTTTGTTTTTCTTATCCAGCATGCAAATATCCACTGCAGTCCTCTTCTGTAGCTCGGTGGCTGAAAGCAAAAATTGTATTGTTAGCCATGCTACATAACGCTAGGAAAGCAATGTCTGTCGGTCCAGACTGAAAAATCTCAACAACTATTTGATGGATTGCCATCAGATGTTGTACAGACATTCATGCTTTCCAGAGGGTGAATCATGTGAATCAAACTTTGTTGATGTCCTAACTTTTCCTCTAGCGCCACCTTGAGGTTTACATTTGTGGTTTTAAGTGAAATGTCTCAACAACTATAAAATTGCCATAAAATCAAACACTTTCACACACATTCATGTCCCCCTTAGGATAAATTGTATGTCCCTTATAATCTAGTGCCATCATCTGGTCAAAATTTCAATTTGTCCAACACTTTCACATTTACATACTTACACATTGTACACACATGTGTAACTAATCAGCCTCAGCTGCAGTTTGTGTTTAGTGCTAATTAGCAAATTTTAGCATGCTACCATGGTAAACTAAGATGGTGATCATCGTGGTAAACATTACACCTGTGTAGCATCAGCATGTTAGCATTGTCATTAAGCACATGTTAGCATGCTGATGTTAGCATTTAGCTCAAAGCACTACTGTGCAGCCTCCAAGAGCCACTAGCATGGCTGTAGATGTCTTGTTGTTGCTAGTAGTGGTCACAGTTTCCCTACTGATAAAATCAGTGGGGAATGTAAATAGTTGCCCCTATAATAGACATTGCAGGTATAAAAAGATAACTTAACATTATTATGTTGCATGGTTAAACTTTGTACCAGTTGCAGAGTGTATTGAGGGAACTCAGTAACTCATCCGTATTGTTTTGTTTTAGGTGGCTAAGACAAGGGCAAGAAATCTGTCTGATGTAGCTTTGTTCAAGATTGTTTATCGGCTCTCGGAGGAAATGACTGCTTTGCTGGTCTTTTAGTGCTTGTAGCGTGTGCGCTCACTCATGTCTATTTAGTTGTGCTGCCTGTGTGAAAATTGACAGCTGAATGCTAAGGTACTTCTGATCTATATTTGCAAGGAGAAGATAATAAGGAACGTACAACTTAATGATGCATACAGACCCACTGATCAATATAGCATCTATTCAGCAGTTTTTAATATAGGATTATTGTCCCTGCACTCTTGTTAGAGGAGGATATTGAGCTGTATCACACAAGCTTTGTTGTGTTATTTATCTGTGTTAAAAGAAGACATTTAGAGCATCGACTTCTGTGCTACAAATGTGCAGCAGCAGCACATTTGGCTGCAATGCTTTTTGACACTGTGGTGAAGCCTCAGTGTTATTATTGCAGAGGAATGCCTCCATCATTCCCTGACAGCCAGCCGTCTTGAGTCCAGCACACAAACATCTCTCAGGATTATCGGCATCTTCTTTTTTTTATGGGTTTAATTGTTGACACACATGCAGGTGCAGCCATTATAAGTCCAGACCATGTTTGCTCAGAATGTGTTTAGATGTTAATTCCACTGGCTAAAGGTTAGACTTATTGTATTACATCATACTTGCTTGCTAAATTTGAATCATATATAAGGGGTGCTGTCCTTAGAGGATCTGTGCAGCTCCTGAGCAGTTCTCTAATAGGAGATACCGGCTTGGACCCTTCTTCTGGCCCTTTACCAAATTGTCAAAGCTGATTTGATTGGCTATTATTGACATCCCAACTCCACCTACCAATGATGTATTCCTCTTACTAACAATGTATTTATCCTGCTTCATCCCCTTTTGTAAATCGTTTTGCACTGTGACTGTTCTGCGATTGTAAATTTTAGCTGGCTGAACTCACCCAGACTTAGGTCAGCATTAAACACTCTCTGTATTGTGAGCAGGGAAGAGCCCTTACCTGCTGTTCACCAACCGGCATGAGATCCGACGCATCGACCTGGTGAAGAGGGACTACAGCCAGGTGGTGTCCACCCAGAAGAACGCTGTGGCTCTGGACCTGGATGTGGCCAACAACCGTGTCTTCTGGTGTGATCGCTTTCACCGGAAAATCTACAGGTAAACCATGGACAGAAAACCTGGTTAAGAGCAGAAACCTGAGTTATGATTTATTTCTAACCTAATTTTATTTCAGAAGCATTGTCATAGACCAGAAACTTGATCTTGGATTTGGAAAACCAAACCTGATTTTACTTTTTTTATTTTATTTAGATTTTATCCTCGATTTGTAGCCTAATTTTAAATTCAAAACATTAAAGGTACCCTGTGAAGTTTTTTTTGTTAACAAGTTATGTTTACATTCACTGTTTCTCACCAAAAAGCATTAATCCAATGTGTTGAATGTATTTCCTTCTTCATAAAACATTTTAGTCTATGTCCCGCACACAGTATCTGAGCTGAACAGACCAGCGTAGCAAAAAAGAACACTCTTATATTTTAATTAGGAAAATTAATTCACATATCATAGCATTGTTATGCATTTTACTCTGCCAATTGGCGACTCAATAAAAACGCGACCCTAAGTTTGGGAAAGACTTATTTAGATCACAAACCTGATCTTAGATTCAAAGCCTGGGTTAGGTCAGAGACTGAGGCTACATATAGAAATTGAGGACGCCTTATTTTACTGTAACGAAGCTTGAGTTTGCGAACACACCTGACTTTACAGTGGACTCCTGAGTAATGCATGATTGGACTTGGCAATATGCTTTTGGTTTTATGTTACATTGAAATATGTCAGAATTAGTTTCAAAAGCGTAAGAAGAGTTTGAGATGCAGTTATCTGTTGTTGTACATTGCAGCATGAACCATAAAACATTTAGTCTGCTCATAATCGTTCATGTATACTTTGCAACTTTCAGCATAAATAAGTTTAATTCTATCAAAATGCCTGCAATTTGAATGTCTTTTGAATGCATATAAATCTGAATTATAAAGATGAACCTACCTCTTATTCTAACCAGGTAGATAACTTTTACGAACATTATTGATATATCCCTGGTTTTCCAAACATGAACCACTGAAACATTTAGCTGTTTTTACAGTTACTGAGAATTTACAACTTCTGATTTTAAACAAAACAACCTAAATGTGACATTACAGACACTTGATATGGCAAATCCTATTTTGTTGCACCCTGAAATGATTCTCCTGTATTTGATGTACTGAGCACTTGTTCAGTCTTCTGATGTTTTTTGAAATTTAATCAACTGAGTTGATGGCTCAGGCCTGCTATTATGTTAGATTAATTCCACCGTTCCTATTGTTATCCCAACTACGTTTTCTCCCCAGAGTGTATTCTAATTGGAGCACTGTGTTCTCTTTATGAAATGGATGTTAAGAGAAAAGATCTCTGGGGAAACTAAAACTGAAATTCCTGTTCAGGAGCACAGCTGCCTGGCCCTCACCTCACACCTCTGCCGGGGCCAAATCATTAGCAAGCAGGCCAACCCCTGAGGTAGTCCTTGTCTATTCTGATAAGTGGTCCACGTGTGAAGGATGCTAACCCCCGGATGAACCTGCTCAGCGTATGGCCCAAGGCTACAGCTCACATACCAGTCCCACTCTCCACTCTGCAGTCGCTTTGCAGCACAGTGGAGAATTAGTATACACACCAGTTGTGGTGATACATAATCTCTAGGCTGTTCATTGTCCTGTCACTGTCCTGTATGTGCTCATATATCCACTTTATATCCACTCACAATTTATCAAAGTAATGTGCCAAAAAGACTTGATTTGTTAGTTACTTTAGATAAACATAAAAGCAATTTAATTGTATTACCATAAATGTATTCATTCATGGTTATTGATGGATTTGCTTTCACTGCTGTGATTGCATTTACTTTTCTATACTTACAGTCAAACTACTTTTCGGGAAAAGTTTGTAAAATGCTTTAGCTTGTAATGAAATCACTAAAAGTCAATATCTTAAAAGGATTAATGTTTTTGGTAGGATGCCATGTAATAATAAGAAAAGTGTATATAGACTCATTATCACAAAAGAGGGCCCCACCAGGCAGTCAACATCCCTCCACTACACATCGATTTTGCAATAACGGCTGGCTCGCTGCAGATTATGACTTACATATTCCTCTCCGCTCAAAATACTCCCTCCTCCCACTCTCCCTTTGTCGTTCTCCCCCTGCAGCGCCTTCATCCATGAGGCCAGTGACCCCTCCCAGCAGGTGCCTCTGGTGGATTCATCCCTGCAGACCCCTGTGGGCCTGGCTCTGGACTGGCTCCAACACAACCTGTACTGGACCGACTCCGGAGACAAATCCATCTCTGTGGCCTCAGTGGACGCCACCAAGAGACGCGTCCTCATCAACACTGACCTGAGTGAACCCCGGGCCATAGCGCTGGATCCCCACCATGGGTAAGGAGGAGGAGATGTGTGTATTTGTGTAGTCTTTGTCCAGAAACACAATACAAAACACTTTGAAACCTGGCCCAGAAATCAAGCATTGACCACATTATGTAATACCCAATATTGTAGATACAAAATGACAGGATAGTTAGGACGTCTAATGATAAACATAAGAGAACTCTTGTCGCTGTATGTGCGAATCCAGAATAACAAGCCTGTAACCCATTTAGCATCCTGGCTCAATAGTTTTTTTAGAAATTCTGTCCTAGATGATCGCTCCTAATCTGGGAAGCTTTATGAATTTGTGCCAGCGTGTGCCTCTGCAGCTTTTGCGTTCTGGTGATCCAAACCCAGATGAAAACATAACAGGCACAGAAATAAACTCAAATAAACAGGCACACACAGAGCGACATCTTCTGCACATTACAGACCCAATCATAACTGCCCAACAGGAACCCAGTACACACCAATTTCTTACTGTGACACCAAATGACAGTTTTGTCTTTGCAGGAGAATTCACTTGATGTCAGTAATAAACATTTACATAGAAATTTGCTGCTGTGATTGCTGACTGATATTGCCCGATAACCATTCAAAGTCTAATGAACTCATACAATAACAGCTTTTAAATTTGGTGGTTTAAACACTTTCTTTTAAGCCTACCACAAATCACTGCCATGGCTGCAGAAGTTCGCATGTATATTGTAGAGTATTAACTAACACTGGTGATGTTAATTAGCACAGCTAAATTGAGTACTCTAATTATAAGGGACATAAGGGACTGTTTAAGTTTTGCATTTGCATCTGGAAAGCAAAAGTTTCTGTCAATGAACCAGAAACCAATAAATATAATTTTGGAATATCATATGCTTCTCCTGCAAGGACATAACCTGCATGCAAGGAAGTTAAATAATGCGGTCAGCTCATCAAACAGGTCAGTGATTGAATTAAAAACAGGATTTCTGGAATATAAAAGATCTGTCTGGGAAATGTGTGGTTGTCCTTACAACTTAAAAGAGCCACAACTACACAAGACTACTTTACACACACAAGCAAAACTATATTCTTTGTAAGTAATATTATCTAATAAGTAATACCTATGTAAAGCATCATATCAGAATCCAGAAACAATGGACTTGAAAGCTGCAAAATCTGTGGTGCTGAATGGACAGCTCCCATAGAGTGCACTTTGCTGCAGCTTTCTTTGTTTCTGTCACTATTGTGGTTTTGTAATATACCTGCAGTTATTAACAGACATTTCTCCCTTTCAGTCACCCCTTCAAAACTACAGTTCCACAAACTTTACAGGTGCTTTTCCCAGACATCAAATCAGAGACAGTATTGCCTCTGCTATAGTGTTCAGTCTGTTGTGAACAATCCTGTTTTCAGCTGCCATTTGAAAAAGTTGCCATTCCCCTGTCCTATTTTTTTGCAGTCTTATATATAGGCTGTATATTGCATAGGCAATTTTTAGCAGCACTACTTCTCTGTCGTCTTGCCAGTGCAATAATGTTGGTGCAGTCCTCATAATAAAAATAGAAGAATGCTTTCTGACTCATTAGTGCCTAAAAAAACTGTGGCATAAAGTTAGTAAACCAACCCACCTGGTGTCTTAGGCAAGGCAAGGCAGCTTTATTTATATAGCACATTTCA